>PISW01010508.1:9912-49108 GCA_004023785.1 Mungos mungo | reverse complement strand
AACATTTGGGGAAAATAATACTAATTTACAAAGATCTTTGTTTGGATAGCAGCAAACTGGAGATTAAGATGACCTATACTTAATATATTATCCCTTAACAACATCTCCATGGAAAACAGTGGAAGCTACTAATATATTTCATTAGTATGGAATTAAGACTATTAACTATGATTTATGATAGAGGACAGACATCCTCACTGATACATGTGGAAGCAACAAAACAAATTAAAAGTTCAGCCTAAAAGCTGTACACTACAGGAGAGAATAGCGTTATTTACAGTATTTGTGTGAGTCAGAAAAACAGAACTGACTTGATAAGAACAGCTGAGAAGCTAAGTTAAGATAAAGGCTATAGTTTTAAACCTCATATATATAAACAAAACAGGCTTACTACTAACAAAAATAAACATAGTTAAAATATACCATTTAGACCTGAATCTATAAGGCATTTTTGACTCCCTAAACCATTTATTCCTCCACTCTTGGAAACAAATTATAAAAATAGAATCTCAAATAAGAACCCAAGAAAGTCCAGTGGCAGAGAAATGGAAACAGCCAAGTTTTTATGGTAGACAGACATATAGAAAATAAAACTACATATAACCACTAACCCATTTACTATAAATACTGCTCTATAAAACCTAATCCCATTAATAGACAAGCCACTGATAGCCAAAGGAAAGCTCACCCCTTGAGACCCTCATAGGGACACAGTGATCTCTGTCTCCTGGTCTGAGCCAGAGACAATTGCCAGTATACTACAGTGGCCATATCAATAGAAACCCCTTTTGCAAGCAGAATATACATATATACCACTATGTTGTTAGATACAGAGTCCCAGGTAACAATGGCACAGGGATATCCTACTCATTTAGAAAATTTTACCAGTAAAAACGGACTAATTGAAGGATTAAGAGGAAAATTAACTCCAGGAAATGGATATATAGATTTTAACAATTGAGGATAGAATGTGCATTAAGGCTAATTGCCTTAAAATCCCAATTTAGAAAACATTCTATGAATAGGATGTAAAATTTGAGGAACCATTCAGGAACTCCCAAAGGAGGAAGTTATTGTGCTTGCTACTTCACATTATAATAATACAATCAAACCTATTAAAAAGCTGGATGAGTGTCATAGATTTATAGTAGATTACAGGAATTTAAACAAACAACCTCCCCAAATTAGGGGGCAGAACCCAGATATAGGCACTCTCATAAGCAATATCTCCACTGGATCTGGAACTGATTATGTAGGAATAGACTTGTCTGACATATTCCGATGGATAAGGAGAGCCAGCCCATGACTGCATTCACAGGAAAAGGCAGATGACAGGTTACTAACAGGATACCAGTAATGGCCCACAGCCTTCTAACACAAGACCTCCAGGCCTTTCAGGGAAACACACACACACACACACACACACACACACACACACACACACACACACAAACCAACATTTGTTATATTGATGACACCCTTATCTGTGGGAATAACTTCTAACAACAAGAGTCACAATGTAGTTAATAGAATACATTACACTCAGAGAATGGACAATTGACCCATATAATGTTCCAGGAGCCCACACTACAGTAACATTTCTAGGCATAATTTGATCCTCTGAAGGCAGAAAAATAACCGACCCAGTTATAAAGAAGACAGCATACAAACTCCTACCATAAAAGCAGCAGCTCAGAAACTGATAGGACTGTTTGGGTCCTGGAAAAAGGACACACCACAGATGAGGATCATATTAAAACACATTTATAAAGTAACTAGGAAAAGTAGGAGGGGTGCCTGGGTGGCTCAATTGGTTAAGCTTCTGACTCTTGATTTCTGTTCAGGTCATGATCTCACAGTATGTGGGTTCGAGCCTCAAGTCAGGCTCTGTGCTGACCGTGTGGAGCCTGCTTGGGATTCTCTCTCTCTCACACACTCTACCCCTCCCCTGCTTGCTCATGTACTCTCTCTCTCTCTCTCAAAATAAATAAATAAACTTAAAAAAAGAGAGTAGGGAATTCATATGGACAGAGACCCAAGAGGCAGCCTTAACTTATTTCAGAAGTGCTGTCAGAACTTTTAATACATTGGTACCAGCCAGTGAGGACTCTAAATATAAATAACAGTGCCTATATTCACAGACGATTGCAACATGGTGTCTGTGGATGAAAACCCTGCAGGACCCCAAATTTTACCTGATAGTATTTGGGGCTAAGTACCTACGGTCCAAGAACAGATACCAATCATTTGAAAGTCTCATCTGGACACTGGATAAGGCCCTACAAACTACAGAATCACTAACATAAAATAAATCAATTATACTTAAACTCTAATAGCCTATTCTAGAGTGAGTAAAGCAGACCCCTGACAGAGGGGAGCTACTTCTGACCAGAAAGTCCTAACAAGGAAATTGTATATTCTGAGTGGGATAAATAGATGGAGTGTTCATTTCCTATATTAACTGAGGAAATCCCAGCAATGCCAGCAGTGGAGTTCCTGGAATTTCCAAGGGGTGATCCCACTCAAGCTCAAGCAGCTGGGCAATAAGAACCACGTTGTTCCATGGCACTCAACAACACATGACTCCGTGACACCACGGGGAGAACACTAGCAGGCCGGTCTTGAGGACTGATGGTGGCCTTCCCTGACATGGTCAGGCTCAGGAGAATCAGTACAAAATGCTGAACCAATAGCCATAAAATGGAAGATTGAACAATCTGTTAAGGAAAATCAGAATGAGGTATGTATTTTCTCATACTCATGGGCAGTAGCTAATTGAACGCAATTTTGGTCAGGAATATGGTGGGAAAGTGGAAAATAGGAAATAATATATGGGGTAAGGACATATGGCAGAAAATACCACTGTATGACATTTCCACATTTATCACACATGTTGTATCTCAGAAGGACAACTCTGAAGTAAACAAATTTAATAACTAGGTAGACAAACTCAACAGGTTTAGGCAAAGATTACTAAATTTTTTTAATGTTAATTTTTGAGAGAGAGACAGAGTGTGAGCAGGGGAAGGGCAAAGAGAGAGGGGGACACAGAATCTGAAGCGGGCTGGGGGGTCTGCACAGAGCCTGATGTGGGGCTCAAACTCATGATCATGACCTGAGCCACCCAGGCACCCCAAAGATTCCTAAAATTTAACTTAAAAAGAAGATGATTCATGGCAAAAGAAAAAAATCAATTCAAAACCCAACCATACATAAACAAGAAGGACAATGGAATATACACACTGAACACATAGATATGGCAAATATTAGATCATTCCACCAGCACACCATCAAACAGTTCATGTTGGTACATATGGCACTAGAACATGGATAGAGAAAAGAAGCCTGTTTATACCTATCAAATACCTCCAATTTGAAAATTTTTTAAAAAAGTGCATATTACCAAAAGTTTAAAGCTTAGAGGTCATTATTGAGTATCACAGAAATAGCGAAAGGTGACAGACCTTCCCAAATTATGCAGATTGATTATATAGGACACTTGCCTACATCAGAGAATAAAACTGTATGCCAGCACCATTGTAGAAACATGGTTAGGAATAGGATTACCCTACCCTTGCAGGAAAAATGATTTTTAAAAAGCCAGCATTAGAGCATTAAAATCTGGATGGTATGGTATCCAATCCATCATAAAATCAGATCAGGACACCCACTTCACAGGAAAGTGAATACAAGAATGGGCTAAGACAAAGCATAATGTGGAAATTTCACTTACTCTACAGTCCTACCACTTCTGGATCAATTGAAAGGCATAATGGCTTATTGAAGCAGAAGCTCAGGTTGCCTCACTGAAATCTAGATATGAAAGCTTGGACTAAAACAATCTGAGAGGTGATAAGATATCTAGGCCATAGTTATGGAAAGGATATAAAAACTCTGACTGAATGAATACCACAGGCGTTCACAGAGATAAGAATTAGAAATAACCACATTCCAGAATCTACATCAAAAGGCAAGGTATTAGTTTAAAAAAATAATGATATAGATAGTGCTCGGGAAATTATAGCACCTGTTACTAATAAAACCTACAGGGTGACCAAAGGAAAAGGCATATTACATCAACTTAAGAAAATAATAAGTTACCTCTATAACAATTTCAGGATGGAATAACACTGTCTTTTTTTAAAAAAATGTCTTTTATTTATTTTTGAGAGACAGAGAGAGAGAGAGAGAGCATGAGCAGGGGAGGGTCAGAGAGAGAGGGAGACAGAGAATCTGAAGCAGGCTCCAGGCTCTGAGTTAGCTTCAGCACAGAGCCTGACATGGGGCTCGAACCCACGAACTGTGAGATCATGACCTGGGCCAAAGCCAGACACTTAACCGACTGAGCCACCCAGGCACCCCAACACCATCTTTTACTGTCTCAACACTACATGCCTAATATTTAGCCTAGCATGATGCAGGTTGATTATGCCTGGGGAAATATTAGCAATAATGGCCATAATAACAGTATATTTCATTGAGTGGCAAGAAAAACAAGAATGAATTAAAAATTTATAGGACACTTACCTTTATTTGCTGGTATGATTCCATTATGTGTCTTTAACTCTATCAATATTACCAGCTGGGTCAGTGCAGCATACTGCCTTCTGGCATAGTCTTTTGCTCACTACCAGATGCCATATTCATTGCAGTTATGGATACTCTTCTCATACCTCCAGCAAGACTAGTTGTGCTACTGTTCCAAAGTGAAATGTAACCTTCTGGTCCAGACACAATTCCACTGTCTGTGACATCCTCTACTTTCCTCACAGATCACCATCCTGGTCACCTTATTGCAACTGAGAACTCACTGGCATCACCAACATCACCAAGCTCAACCTCTCCAACCCAATCCTTACTGTCAGTACCATCTACTTGCTGAGAATCTTTCAATCAACGGAGACATCAAATACTAAGGAAGCTGATGAAGCAGTGGAAATCCCCAAACAATCAACAAGTTTCCTGAACAATATTCCCTACTAGACATTGTCTTGGAGGATGAAGATTCATCTGAATTACTAACTTTGCTATTATAACTTAGTGTATATACCAAGATAACCAGGTACTGACTTTTCTAGTTTTCCCTTGTTATTGAATGAAGTGCAGCATTGGACACATGGCAGAGTCTCTATAAAAACAATTCTGACTTAACCCCTGATTTGCTTGGTGTGCTAGCATTTTATTATAAAAGATTAGCTGCTTGATATTCAGAATAAGCAATTATATCTTTAAATATAAGTAAGCTAAAATTGATCATTTACTATTCTCCCAATTTACACTGTTTAATCTGTATTCACCTATGAGAAAATGAACAATCGATCCATGGATATCATGTCCAGGCTTTAAAAGGACAGAGATGCCTTGTAAAGTGTAGAAGACATATAGAAAAAGCGTATATCACATATCACTGTCCTTCACAGTATACGTGAGGCTTCTGTCTTACACCACATATTTCTAACCCAAGAATATGGAACTTATGTTAACAAAACTTGTCCTGGTTATATAGGAACTTACAATAGTAGGCTATGTTCTGCAATTTAATATGCAGAATTTTCAAGCCAGATATAGATTCCCCAAATTGTGATCTATTTTATTCATCTTTGTTTATGCCAAATGTATAAACTACACCAAAAACGGACTCACTAAGAGAGGGGTGACACTTTAGTTTATTGTTGGACTGGTAGGAGGTTTGACTGGAAGAACAATGACAATTGCCTTTCCTTAATTCCAAGTAAATCAAATCATAATGTAATTTTAATGAAAAAAAATGAAAACCAAACAATCTTAATTTAACACCATGCAGTGGCAGATTGTCATTGGGTACACAGATGGATAAAATTAGCAGTGTATTACAAAACACAAATAGATTTCATGTGAAAGTAGATATAGCAATGGAAAATCAGCACAAAACAGTTGGAGAATGGTAAAAATAGTGAAATAAAAAAGGACATAAAATATGTTTCTTTATAGATTGTCAGTTGTTGCAGTTAGATTGGTTGATATGTGGAATACTCAGAAAAGCTATAATGTTGGGGAAATACTGATCACCTGAGATAGCAGACAACCCAACCAGAAGTAGATACCACATACCCTAATGGTTGTGATTGTTGGGAAACTGTGAAATTAGAATATTGGCCCTTAAAGGAAAAAACATGATAATGGGTTTCCACACTTTTGTGGTTCCCCAGTATCAACAAGGAGAGTAGAGCCCATAGGCCATAGAAAGCTCCCTGATAATTGTAGGAAAACATGTTCCTAAGGATATGTTATTGGAATGGAACCAAAATACCTTTATTATTGCTAGACTGTGGATATAAGTACTCATGACTATGACCTTGATGTCTCTTCCACCAGTTATATATAACATGGGAAACTGACCAGGATAGTATGCACTAGGCCAAACCTCACCCTAAATTATTGGAGTCAAGGGAAAAATAAGTAACACATGATGGGATATGTAAAACTACAACAGGTAATGAATCCCACAATAGAAAGAACAAGATGTTATTCCAGAACACTAGACGATAAAGGAGCTATTAATATAACTGGAGTAATATTTCACATTGAACCTCTTCAAATTAATCTAATAAGTGTAAATCATACATTAGAAAACTTAGGACAAATAAAGACACGTTTCGAAGATGAGACTAATAATGTCAAAATAACTGCAGGAATTGAAAAGAGAACAAAGACATGACTTCCTTAAAAGAGCAACAGAGTTGATTCTGATATTATGGCAATCAAAGGCATGCTTGATAGTGCAATGCAAGCTTGTACCCCCAGGAGCTTTATATAAATGATATTTACTTAGAAATAGATGCACAAGGAGATGTACAAAGTCCTGACATAGAAAGTGGTAGAGTCTGGAGATGATACAAGGACATCTCATTTAGTCAGGCATGTGTAAGGCTTGTCCTGTATATGGTCACAAATGGAAAGATTCATTCTGTGGAAAACTCAGCTAAAATTGAGCATAACATGGAATCAGAATGTCCAAAGGAAATCAGTTGCTTTTTGTTTGTTTGTTTTGTTTTGTTTTGTTTTCATGTGTGTGTGTATAACTCAGGACCTTGTTAAAAACTTAATCTTCCTTCCAAGAGGTTCCAAAGCATGCCTTAGTCACATGCTTTGTCATGTCTCCTTATGGACCTGTGAAAATAAGTAGACAACCCACAAGAGTGGTGATGGTGGTGGTTGTGGTGATGGTGGGCTGGGATTAACATTTATTCATTCAACATAGGCTTTAAGTCCAGTGTTATATCAGGTTGTTACATATTTTCTACATTGACACAATAATCCTGAAAGAGTGTTGTTTCTCCCTTTTACAGCTGGGGAAATGAGGTGCAGAGAGTGTAAGTCCAGGATCACACAGCTAGTAAGACCCAGAAATGGAATCTATCTGGCTCAGAAGCCTATGGTCTTTCCTCTGTATATATTTCCTCCTCTCACTAGAGCTACTTAGTGATTTTATAAACTAGAATTATCTGGTGAAGAATTATTTTTGTACAATGCATTCCAGCCCACAGAATACCATTCTCTCATTGAATCATCCTTGTCAACATAGTGCCAAGCTGGCTCTCTCCTTTAGTTCTTATAAAATTTTGTGTATCAACTTTAATTAACTGACCTCACTTAGAAGTATAAAGGTATTTGCTTGAAGGTTTGAATTAATTTGTAAAAGATACAGCAATTCCACAGGGGTGTATGGCATTACTATTCCACCCACTTGAAGATGGTAGATGTACTGCAGGGTTCTGAAGTCACTGACATACGGAATATATTATTTCACAGTATTATAGTTCACTTCTGCTCTGGATTGGAACCTGCTCCCTAAGACCTGCTCTATAGATATATCTCTTCTCCATATGGCTAATTCGGGCAGCCTTTGTGGGTAGGCCAGTGGCCTTAAAAGCAACTTCTTTACCCACCCCAGAATTATAGGTCTTTTTATCTGACTGGCATTTCCCCCATGCCATTTAGGGCAACCTGAAAGACTAGTACTTTGCAAAGAGATTCCCCTCCCTCCCCCGCAAAACATTGGTGTTATATACTAGTGTGTCTTTTATGCCAAAGAGCAAAGAGGCCCCAGTGGGCAGAGCTTATTTTCCATTGTCCTTGAACTGTGTCCTCGGTTTGCTTTCCATCTTGGTGCCCCAAAGTAAAGAATAAATCATGGTCCTCCCTGGTGAAGTTTTACCAGCCCCAGGAATAGCAACCATCCTGCCCCTTCCTTCAAGTTAGGTGGTGTAATGCCCATTCAATAGATGCAACACAGATTCAGACATGTTCAACGATTTGCCCAAGGCTACATAGCCAGTGGCAGAGCAGGTCAAGCCAGGGTCCTTCCAGATTCTTATATGTTCTGGATGGGAAGTGAATCAAAAGCAAAATAAGACTTGTTGGGTGTTGGGTTTCTTTTTTGTAAATAAGTACTGTGAGTCAAAAATAACCAGAATTGAAATAAACTTGAGTTTTAAGATATAAGCTAATTTTTATGAGAGTAATCAAATTTATTACAAGATGATTCATAGCTGTGTCTTGTGAGAAGTCTAATTTGTATTATAATTCATATTATTTGATAAATAATACCATAAAAGCATCAGAAACTTTAAAAAATCCACACTCTCATTATAACAAACTATTTTAATATTCCATATTTCACCTCAGTCTTTATTTACACGCATAGGAGACTTTTGCAGAATTGACATTCTATTATTTTGCTTCATTTTGAGGGAGTTTTTAAAAAAACTTAATATAGTACAAACACATCATATTGATTTATAGTAATTATTTAAAATGACTGTATATCAATTATATTATCAAAGATTGTTTAGACATTTCTTTTTGACTTACTTTTATTTGCTACCTCTTATTAATATGAATAACATTCCAAGAAGTTACTCTAAGCACATAAATTCATCCTTTTGCAAATAAAAAATTATAGTTGTTGCTTGAAATATGTGAGATATGTGTCTATGTGTGTGAATGTTTAATTTTAGTTCATTAAAAGAGGGTTAAATTTAGAAAAGAAGAGAGAAGAAAATAGATACCACGGTGTAATCTCAACGCTTAGAACAATTGCTGTTCAACTTCTGGTATTATAAAGATGCAAATTCTTTATGTGGTTACCTTAATAGTCACTGGAACTTGCATATATGTATGTTATTAATAATAGCTTGAGTCATAGTGTGTACTGCTTCTACCTCACTTCCATATATGAATATTATCTCGAGTTATTAAATATTTGTTTGTAGCCCGCACCATGATTTATTAATTGAATGCTTCTTGTTGGACATTTTAGTGTTTTTTAAAAAATTCTCTAAAATTAACAACACTACAGTTATTTTGAAATCAGTCTTTGTAAACATATATGATTAGTTTTCAAGTTGAATTTCTAGAATTTAAGGGTTTTTAAAGAGTTTGATATATATTACCATTTGCTCTCCAGAAGAGTTGTATCATGTAAACTTCTTTCTTTAGATGAGGGTGTCTTTTTTCTCCTCAGGCTGGCAAGAGCCAGTTTCTTTATTTAAAAGAAGAGGAAGAAAAAAGTCCAAAATAACTGTCAATTTGGTAGGTAAAAAATGGACTTTTCTGTATAATTTTGAATTCCTATGACTGCTTCTGAAGCCACAAATTTATATCCCCTATTTGTGAATATTTTAATGTGAATGTTATGTTATTTATTAATGTAAAAATTTGCAGTATTTACTTTCAGTCATTTTTAAAGAACTCATATAATTTACAATATTAATTTATTTATCAAATATGTTTTATGTATTCCTCCTCTTAAATTATACTTTCAATTTTGTTTATGGAAATTTTTTGAGGAATAAAAATTATATTTTTTTACTTTTTTAATTCTGTTTTTGAGAGTGCATGTGCAATCAGGGGAGGGGCAGGGAAAGAGGGAGAGACAGCACTGTAAGCAGGCTCCACACCCACTGTGAAGCCCAAAGTGGGGCTCCACATGGGGTTTGATCTCACAACTGTGAGATTATGACCTGAGCCAAAATCAAGAGTCAGAAGCTTAACTGACTGAGGAACTCAGGCTTTCTTGATGAATAAAGACTAGATCTTTAGGCAGTACAATTTTTTTTCAGGGTTTTTTCTGTTTTTGTTTTTGTTTTGTTTTTTTTTGTTTTTGCCATAGTGTTATGCGTATACAGTCTACCTCTTACTGAGATTCTGTGACTTCTTTCTGAGATTGTGTGACTTCACCTTAAATTTTCTTTATTCTATTTTTTCAAAAGACATTTATCAGGGCACCTGGGTGGCTCAGTCGGTTAAGCCTCCGACTTCGGCTCAGGTCAGATCTCACGTTTGTGGGTTTGAGTCCTGCGTCAGGCTCTGTGCTGACAGCTAGCTCAGAGCCTGGAGCCTGCTTCGGGTTCTGTGTCTCCTTCTCTCTCTGCCCCTCCCCCTCTCATGCTCTGTCTCTCTCTGTATCAAAAATAAATAAAACGTTAAAAAAAATTTTTTTAAAGGACATTTATCTCCTTAATTTATCTGAAATGCTTTTGATACATAGTCTTCCTTCACTTAAATTGTATGTCTATGTTGAAGGTAGTTAAAAATTTCCATGGATATTTATTAATGTCAGCCATGAAAAAATACCAATTGTAAAAAAAATATATATGAATATATTGTTGGTCAAAAATCCATTCATACATATATGAATATATTATTGGTCAAATATCCATTCATACATATATGAATATATTACTGTTTAAATATATATACATATATACAAACATATGTTTATATGTATATATATAGTTATGCATGTGTATATATAAATGTATTAAATGACAACATGATACAAGAGACCAGAGAGAGGGTTAGAATTATTTTGTTTTTACAAGGTACTCACACCACCCAAGAAGTGGTCTAGTATTATTTGAAAATAGACTTGAATTAGTTATAAATGTATA
The DNA here is from genome assembly GCA_004023785.1 of Mungos mungo. Lineage (NCBI taxonomy): Eukaryota > Metazoa > Chordata > Mammalia > Carnivora > Herpestidae > Mungos > Mungos mungo. Next base: position 38,174 of record PISW01010508.1, on the reverse strand, counting down.
CTGCAAACTCTAGGGCAACCATTTTTTTTTAAAGTTTTTTAAAAAAAGAAGTATAACTGATATGCTAAGAAAGAAGAAAAAATGAAATCATACAAAATGCTCAATTAAACCACAAAAGACAGAAAGAGTAGAAAACAAAATAGGAATAAAGAAAGAGGATAATAGATAACAATAAGAAATATAGTAGATATTAATCTGCCTCTAACAATAATCACTTTGAACATCAATCATCTAAATATATAGAAATTATCAGAGTGGGTAAAAAAAAAACCAAGACCTAATTACATGTTGTCTATAAGAAACTCATTTTAGATATAAAAATATGTATAGATTACAAGTAAATGGATGGAGAAAAATACACCATTTTAACACTAGTCAAAAGAAAGCAGGAGTAACAACATTAATTTCAGACAGAACAGATTTCAGAGAAAGGAAAGTTATTAGGGATGAAGAAAGAAATTAAATAATGATATTAGGGATCAAATATCAAACCTCCAAGAGTGTATGATAATTCTTTATTTGACGAACAATAGAGTGTCAAAGTACACCAGCAAAAACAATTACAAGGAGAAATAGATGGATCCACTATCATGGTTGGAGACTTCAACACCCCTTTGTCAGAAATGGGCAGATCCAGCAGGCAGAAAATCAGAAAGAGGATAATTGAACTCAGCAATACCATCAATCAACTGGATGTAACTGACATCTATAGATGATTTCATCCAACAATAGCAGAATACACCTTCTGCTTAAGTTCACATGGAACATTTAGCAAGATAGACCATATTTGGGGTCATAAAACACACGTTAACAAATGTAAAAAAATAGAAATCAAACATTCAATGTCTACTTTCAGTATGCATTGAAACTAGAAATCAGTAGCAGAAAGGAAACCAGAACATCCCAAAATACTTGGGAGATTAAACTACATACTTCCAGCAACACACAAGTCAAAGAATAAATAGCAAAGAATATTTTAATATATTTTGCACTAAATAAACATGAAAACACAACATATTAAAATCTGTGAGATACTATAAAAACACCACTTAGAGGGAAATGTATACCATTGAATGCATATGTTAGAAAATAAAAAAGATCTAAAATTAATAATCTGTTTCTACATTAGGAAATGGGAAAAAGAAAAGCAAATTAAATCCAAAGTAGGCAGGAAAAAAAGAAATAAGAATCAGAGCAGTCAATGAAAATTAATTAAATTGAAAACAGGAGATCAGTAGGGAAAATCAATAAAATCAAAAGCTGGTTCTTTGAAAAGACCAATAATAGCAATAAACCTCTGGGTAGGCTACTAAGAAAAACAAAGAGGGGACACAAATTACTAATATCATAAATGAAATTGAGGACATCACTACAGATCCCATGAATGTTAAAAGGATAATAAAAGAATACTATAAACAATTCTATGCCTAGTTGATAATCTAGTTGAAATGAACCAATTCCTTGAAATACTCAGTTTGCCAATACTCACACAAGAAGAACTAGACAATGTAAATAGGCCTATATCTACTAAAGAAATTGGATCAGTAACTAGTAACCTACCAAAAGAAAAATCACCAGGCCCAGATGGGGCCACTGGTAAATTCTACCAAACATTTAAGAAAAAAATATATACCAATTCTCTACAGTCTCTTTCAGAGAATGGAAACAGAGGAAATACTAACTCATTCTATGAGGTCAGTATTTTCCTAATACCTAAATCAGACAAAGGTGTTACAAGAAAAAAAAAAAAAAGCAAAACACATAACCAATATCTCTCATGAACATGGATGCAAAAATCCTCAACAAAATAACAGAAAATCTAATCCAATGATATATAAAATGTATTATACATCCAATCCAAATTGGATTTATTCCAGGTATGCAAGGCTGGTTTAACCTTCAAAAATCAATTAATGTGATGAATTACTAGCTACTTCAAAAAAACTACATGATTATACCATCAGATGCAAAAAAAGTATTTGCAAAGTCTGATACCATTCATACTATATCAGATTCATGATAAAAATTCTCAGTAAACTAGGAATAGAGAACTTTCTCAAATTCATAAAGAATATCCACAAAAAAGCTACAGCTAACATCCCACATAGTAGTGAAAAACTTGAGGTTTCTCACTAGGATTAGGACCAAAACAAGTGTATCCCTTCTCACCAGTTCTCTTCAACATCATATTATAAGTTCTAGCTAATGCAATAAAAGAAGAACAGGAAGTAAAAAGTATACAGATTGAGAAAGAAGAAATAAAACTGGTTTTGTTTGCAAATGACATATTTTCTAAGTAGAAAATTCAAAAACAATCAACAAAAAAAATCTCCTGGAATTAATAAGTTGTTATAACAAAGTTGTAGGGTGAAAGGTACTAACACTAATCATTTTCCTATGTACCATCAATACACAAATGGGATTTGAAATTAAAAGCACAATACCATTTACATTAGCACCCTCCAAAATGAAAGATATGAGTCTAACAAAATAAGTGCAAGATCTACATGAGGAAAAGCATAAAAATCTGTTAAATGAAATCAAAGAAAAAAGTAAATGGAGAGATATTCTATGTTCATGAATAGGAAGACAATATTATCAAGATGTCAATATTCTCAACTTGATCTATATGTTAAGTGCAAACTCAATAAAAATTTAAGCAAGTTACTTTGTGTATATCAACAAACTTATTCTAAAGTTTATATGGAGAGAAAAGGACCCAGAATAGGCAATATAATATTTAAGGAGAAGAACAAAGTCAGAGGACTGACACCACCTGACTTCAAGACTTACAATAAAGCTGGGGCGCCTGGGTGGCTCAGTCTATTGAGTTTCTGACTTCAGCTCAAGTCATGATCTCACGGTTCGTGGGTTTGATTCCCACGTTGGGCTCTGTGCTGACAACTCAGAGCCTGAAGCCTGCTTCAGATTCTGTGCCTCCCTCTCTCTGCGCCCCTCCCCAACCCATGCTCTGTTTCTCTCTGTCTCAATAATAAATAAACATAGAAAATTTTAAAAAAGACAATAAAGCAACACTAATCAAGACATGATATTGGCAAAAGAATAGACAAGTAGATCAGCAGAAAAGACAAATTTATGAATAGGTCAATAGACAAATAGATCAATTTTCAGAATAGAGAGCCTGGAAATAGACCCCCATAAGGAAAGAGGAGCAAAGGAGATACAATAGAGCAAAGGTAGTCTTTTCAACAATTGGTGCTGGAACACCTGGAATCCACATGCAAAACAATGAATGTAAGCATAGGCCTTACATCCTTCACAAAAATGAACTCAAAATAGACTACAGATTTAAATTTAAAGTTTAAAATGATAAAACTCTTAGAAGAAAACACAGGGGGGAAACCTAGATGACCTTGGGCATGGCAATGACTTTTTAGATACAACACCAAAGTCATGACCCATGAAAGAAAAATGGATAAGCTGGTCCTCTCCTAAATTGAAAACTTCTGCTCTGGAAAAGACAGTGTCATAAAAATGAGAAGACAAACCACAGACTAAGAAAAGATTCTTGGAAAAGACATATCCAATGAATGATGATATCTAAAATGATACAACAAACTCTTAATTCAACAATAAGAAAACAACTAATTCAATTAAAAATAGGCAAAAACTTTAATGGCAACCCCATCAAAGAAAATGTGCAGATGTAAAGAAGCACACGAATAGATGTTCCCTATTATATGTCATCAGTAAACGCAAATTAAAACAGGGTACTATATAACACCTACTAGAATGGCCAAAATCTAGATCACTGATAACATTAAATGCTGGTGAGAAATGTGGAGCAACAAGAACTCTCATTTATTACTGATGAGAATGGAGAATGCAAACTGGTACAGCCATTTTGGATGACAATTTGGTGGTTTCTTATAAAACTTAACATATTCTTACCATATGTTCCAGCGGTCATGCTGCTTGGTATTTGCCCAAAGGAACTAAAAACTTATGACTACCCAAAAACCTACACATAGATATTTATATCAGCTGTATTCATAATTACCCAAACTTGGAAACAACCAAGATGTCCTACAGTAGATGATTGGATAAGTAAACTGGGACATCCAGACAATTAACTATTATTGTCTATGAAAAGACATGGAGGATCCTTAAATGGATATTACTAAGTAAAAGAAGCCAATATAAAAAGGCTGCATACTGTATGATTTTAACTATATGACATTCTGGAAAAAGCAAAACTATGGAAAGTAAAAAGATCAGTGGTTGCCAGGGGCTGTCAGGGGAGAAGAGATAAATAGGCAGAGCACGGAAGCTTTTTAGGGCAGTAAGAATACTCTGTATGATACCATAATGATGGCATGTCATTATACATTTGCCCAAACTCTTTAAGAGTACAACACCCAGCGTGAACTCTAATGTAAACTATGTAATTTGGGTAACTATGATGTGTTAATGTAGGTTTATCAGTTGTAACAAATGCACCACTCTGGTGGAGAGTACTGATAATGGGGAATTATGTACGTGTGTGGGGTAGGGGTGTATGGAAAATCTGTGTACCTACCTCTCAACTTTGCTGTGAACTTAAAACTGCTCTAAAAACAAAATCTTCATTAAGAAAATAATTGATATAAAGATGGATTTTTATTCAACTATTACCAAATTCAGCTGCTGTGCAAAGCAAGACATACCTATAATGTTCATTTTAGTTTAAATAGAAAGATGCTTCATGATCATGGATTGGATGGCTTATTGTTAAGATGGTTATACTCCCCAAGTTGAACTACAGATCGTGTTCTAAAATTAGTTTGTACTAGTGACTGCACAACCCTGTAAATATATTTTTTAAAAAGTAAAATTCTACACATGTCAGGTAGCTATTTCCTCTAATGAAACCTCAAGAACTGGATCTAGCACAGAGAAGCCTGACTGGAATGACCAATAGGTCAAAGCTCTCTGAACTCATTCTCATTTCCTCCTTCAGCAGTGAAGTGTATGTGGCACCCATCGGTAGTTCTCAACCGTGGTTGTGTGTTAGAATCACTTGGGCCCCAACCCACGTCAATTAAGTCAGAACCTTTGTGTGACCCAGGTTCAGTTTTTTTTAAAAATCTCCTATGACTTCAGGTTTCTGATCCAGCAGATAAGGAGCTTGAAAGTCATTACTCCACTCTATTAATAAGTAAAAAACTGAACGACGGGAAAATTAATGTTTTCTTAGGTCAAAGAAATGAGAGCGCAGAGAACACTGCTGCTCCTCAAACTAGAGAGACAGACAGGCGAATACAGAGAATCTCAATTTACCAGAACAGAAACCCACCTCTGTGAGAACCAGAAATGGGCGAGAAAATCTAAGCTGTAACTGACAAATTGCTGGAGGTTCTGTATGGACAAGTCTGAGAGAGAAAAGAAAGAAAGAAACAAACAAACAAAAATCCAGGAAGACCCAATCATGGGGGCAGAGCTCACACTTCTGAACATTTTACCTCCAGGAGCCCTTCTAGGTTCTCACAGTAAAGATCACAGAAAAGTCCCTTTGGGCTTCCAGCAGGGAGAGGCAAAAAAGTAACCTTTTTTTTCTTTTTAATTTGGAAGAGAGCACAAGTGGTGGAGAGGGGTGGAGGGAGAGTGAATCTGAAGCAGACTCCACACTCAACGAGAAGCCTGACATGGGGGTCAATCCCATAACCCTGGGATCATTACCTGACCTGTAACCAAGAGTCGGGTAATCAACTGATTAAGCCACCCAGGCACCCCAAAAGTAACCATTTTGAAACATACCAGAGCGTTCTGAGAAAGGCATAATGATAAGAGAAACTATTTTATCAGGCCTAACATACCAGGGTTTTATCAGAGTTTAACCAAGTCAGGGGAAGAGAAAATAGCCAACTCCAACTACTCTAGCCTTCCATGTGGGAGAAGCTAAAAACACAATTTTAGCCCTCATCCTGTACAACCTAACTGGGTAATTAAAAAACAAAAAAGGAAAAACTGAGAAGCACTTGCAAAACTGACAGCCCAGCAGCACAAGCTTACTGAAAGCCTGGGATCTAATCATAAGACTCTGCAAGCATACCTTGAATATATTGGCAATTCAATGCCAGACCTCACAATAAAGTGAAGATCAAAGTGAGTCCAGTGAACTTTTTAGGTTCCCAGTGCACATAAAATTTAGGTTTGCACTATACGATTGTCTATTAAGTATGCAATGGCAGTGTAAAAAAAACAATGTATGAACTTTAATCTTAAAAAACACACTATTGCTGAAAATGCTAACCAGCATCAAAGCCTTCAGACAGTCATAGTTTTCTGCTGGTGGAGGGTCTTACCTCCATGTTAATGGCTGCCCACTGATCAGGGTGGTGGCTGCTGAAGACTGGAGTGGCTATGACAATTTCTTAAAATAAGGCAACAATGAAATCTGCCACATTGATTGCCTCTTTCACCAACAATTTCTCTGTAGCATGCAATACTCTTTGATAGCATTTTACCCACAGGAGAACTTTTTTCAAAATTGGAGTCAATCTTCTCAAAACATGCCATTACTTTTTCAACTAAATTGACATAATATTCTAAATCCTTCATTGGCATTTCAACAATCCTCACAGCATCGTCACTGGGAGTAGATTCCATCTCAAGAAACCATTTTCTTTGCTCATCTATAAGAAGCAGCTTCTCATCCATTCAAAGTTTTCCATGAGATTGTTCTTTATGCTCCACTTCTAATCTCTTGCTATTTCTACCATATCTGTAGTTATTTCCTCCACTGAAAGTATTGAACTCCTCAAATTCATCCATGAGGGGTGCAATCAATGTCTTCCTAACTCCTGTTCATGTTGATAACTGGACCTCTTTCCATGAATCACAAATGTTCTTAACATTCATTTGTGAACACTTTCCTGAATTTTCAATTTCCTTAGCCCAGATCCATCAGAGAAATCACTATTTATGGCAGCTGTAGGCTTAAGAAATGTATTTCTTAAATAATAAGACTTGAAAGTCAAATTACTTATGAATCTATGGGCTGCATAATGGATGTTGGGTTAGCAGGCATGAAAACAACTTAAATGTCATTGTATATCTCCATCAGGACTCTTGAATGACCAGTGTATTTAACAGAGCAGTAGTCTTTTGAAAGGAATCTTTTTTTCCCCCCTGGGCAGTAGCTCTCAGTGGTTTAAAATATTCAATAAACTATGTTATACAAAGATATACTATCATCCAGCCTTTGTTGATCCATTAGTGGAGCATAGCAGAGTAGACTTGGCATAATTCTTGAAGACCCGAGGATTTTTGGACTGAAAATGAGAATTGACTTCAACTTAAAGTCACCAGCTACATTATCCCTTAACAAATGAACTTTGAAGCTTTGAGGCCAGGCTTTGACTTCTTTCTATCAATAAACGTTTTAAGTGGCATCTTTCAATATAAGAGTGTTTTATCTACAGTAAAAATCTGTTGTTTAGTGTAGCCACCTTCATTGATTATCACAGCTAGATTTTCTGGATAATTTCCTGCAGCTTCTACATCAGCATTTGCTGCTTCATCTTGTACTTTTATGTTACGGAGATGACTTTTTTCTTTAAACCTCATGAACTAACTTCTGCTAGATTCAAGCTTTTCTTCTTCAAGTCCCTCATCTTTCTCAGCCTTCATAAAATTGGAGAGAGTTAGGGCCTTGCTCTGGATTAGACTTTGGCTTAAAAGAATGTTGTGGCTGGTTTGATCTTCCATCTAGACCACTGAAGCTTTCCCCAAGTCAGCAATAAGACTTCTTTGCTTTCTTATCATTCATGTGTTCACTGGGACAGCACTTTTAATTTCCTTCAAGAACTTTTCCTTTGTGTTCACAACTTGGCTAACTCGTTGCCACAAGAGGCCTAGCTTTCAGCCTGTCTCAGCTTTTGACATGCCTTCCTTACTAAGCTTAATCATTTCTAGCTTTTGATTTACAGTGAGAGACTTGTGACTCTTCCTCTCTCTTGAACACTTCGAAGCCATGGTAGGGTTATTATCGGTCTAATTTCAATATTGTCGTGTCTCAGGGAACAGGGAGGCCCAAGGAGAGGGAAAGAGACTTGGAAATAGCAAGTTATTAGAGAAGTCAAAAGACACATCATACTTATTAAGTTTGCCATCATATATGGGTACAGTTTGTGGCACCCCAAACAACTATAATAATGACATCAAAAATCACTTGATCACAGAGGACCATAACAAATATAATGATGAAAGAGTTTGAAATATTGCAAGAATTGCAGGAATTCCAAAATATGGCTCAGAGACCCAAAGTGAGCAAATGCTGTTGGAAAAATGGTGCCAACAGTTTTGCTTGATACCAGGTTGCCACAAACCTCAATTTGTAAAAAATGCAATGTGTGCAGAGTGCAGTAAAATGAAATGCAATAAAAAATATGTGTCTGTAGAATGTTCTTTCTTCTTTCACACCAATCCACTACATTATAAAAGGCCTAAGTTTCTTTTACTAAGTATAATGTCTTGCTTTCAACAAAAAATTACAAGGCATACTAAAAGGCAAAAAACACAGTTTGAAGGCAGAGCAAGTATCAGAAACAGACCTATGTATGGCAGGGATGTAGGAATCATCAGACTATAAATTTAAAAAAATAAAAATAAAACCACAATACTTAATATGCTAAGGGATCCAATGGGAAAAGTAACCAATGTGCAAAAACAGATGGGTAATATAAGCAGAAAGATGAAAATTCCCCCCAAAAAATTAAAAAGAAATGCTAGTGATAAAAAAAAGATGAACATAAATGAAGAATGCCTTTGATGGGCACTTTAGTAGATGGGACATCTCTGAGAAAAAAATCTGAGCTTGAGGACTGATCAAAAGAAACCCCCAAAACTGAAAGGTAAAAAGAGAAAAACAAACTGGGAAAAAAGGAAAGAGAACATTCAAAAACTGTGGGACAGTTAGAAAAATGATAACATTCATGTAACAGGAAAACCAGAGAGAGAAGAAAGGAACCAAATAAATGTTTGAAGCAGTAATGATTAAGAATTTCCCCAAATTGATACTAGACACCAAGCCACAGATTTAGGAAGTTTAAAGAACACCAAGTAAGTGACTGTCAAAAAACCTACACTTAAGCACATAATATTTAAACTGCAGAATATATAAGATAAAGAAAAAATTCTTGAAATAAGCCAGGGGAATAAAACACTTTATGTATAAGAGGAGCAAAGATAAGAGTTACATCTGACTTCTCAGTAACCATGCAAGCAAGAGGCAAAAAGAGACTTCTCTACAGACCTCCATTAGCTCACCTGTAAAATAAGTCTTATGATTCCTGTCACAGCTGATACATAGTAAGGGTCTTAAAAACAATAAAACCTTGGTTTTAGAGCATAATTTGTCTGGAAACATGCTTGTAATCCAAATCACTTGTATACCAAAGTGAATTTCCCCATAAGAAGTAACAGAAATTCTGATGATTCATTCCACAATCCAAAAATATTCGTATAAAAATGATTACAATACTGCAGTATAATACAAAACATGGAGCACCTGGGTGGCTCAGTTGGTTAAGCCTCCAACTTCGACTTAGGTCATGATCTCACATTCGTGGGTTCGAGCACCGCATCAGGCTCTGTGCTGACAGCTCAGTGCCTGACGCCTGCTTCCGATTCTGAGTCTCCCTCTCTCTCTGCCCCTCCCCACTCATGCTCTGTCTCTGTCTCAAAAATAAATAAAACATTAAATAAAAAAATAATAATGAAGAAAATACAAAATATAAAGAAAAGTAATCAAATTAACCTGCAATTACCTTTGAAAACCTTCATGGCTTTTGTGAGAGAGACAAGAGAGAGGAGGGTTATTGTGTAGGACAACTTTCACTATCGCTAATGGAATCACTACTATCTACTGGCTCAATGGAATCTCTTTCATTTTGTGCAGCTTTAACAAGGAAGCTATCCAATGATGCTTGCTTTTGACTCCTTTTGAGAATTTTGCGGAAATGTGACATTACATTGTCGTTAAACAGAGTCATCGCTTGCACTGCTACAGCCTTATTCATGTGGTGCTTTCCTACAAAGTTTGGCATTGTTTCCCACATTTTACACATCTCCCTAATCTCATTTCAAGTGAGGGATACCTCTGCCTTTTTCTCCTCCTCTGCAGATGAGATGCAGATATAGACTTCTTATAAAGTCTTATTTCAGCCACTTGTGTACCTTGTTTGTACTTCTCTATGATTTCCTTCTTCCACCGTAATCATCTCCTTCTTCTTAGCACCTTTGTTTTCAGCCTTTTTCTGCATGGGGGCCATTGTATATGCTTGCATGGATATTGACTATGATACAGTATTAATAAACTCTTGTTATATATTGTATTTAATGTGACTTGCAATAAGGCAGCAAAAAGAAAGGGTCTATATCTGCAGGCAGCCTGCTTAGAATGAAGCTAAACTTACTCTTGTATGGAAAAGCAAAGGACTATCCATAGGTGCTTTGAGGTGACAAAAAATACATTAGTGCCAGTTGTGAGTACCTTCCAATGTTCTGAAAAATCACTGATTTCTGCCAAACACTGTGGCCTGAGACTGAACACCTGAGCATGGGAGGCAATCACCTACAATCCCACAGAGACAGGGAGACAGAGCAAGAGAGCGAGAGAGCGAGAGAGAGGAACCTTCGGCTCAGTTGTGATCATGTGATGCATGGCGTCACATTCTATTCGCATTGCAAGACATCACTCATTTATCAAGTTAAAACTTATTAGAAATGTTTGCTTGTCTTGTAGAACACTTGCAGAACAAGTTACTAGCAATCCAAGGTTTTATTGTATTTCAGAATATCTGTTAGGGGCTCAGGAGGAAATCTCTTTATCTCCTATTAACAGTATAGGTATATAACATACAGAAATCCTCCCAATGACTATGTAGAAGCTACACATTAGAAACTAATGGGTTTGTGGATGTCCCGGCTACTGCATGCTTATGAACCATGTATCTTGGAAGAAAAGTATTCAGAATATTTTCTGGATTTAACTCTTCAACTATATCACTCCTGGTCAATCATTCCCTTCATGTCCCAGGAAATTTAGGGAAAAGGTGGAAAGAGAAGGAGCAACTAAGATCCTCACTGCCAGCTCTATGTCTGGCCCCATGCAGTGCACATGGCCTACAATATCCCAAGTTGGCCTCCAAACAACGTAGGAGGTAGATATTAATATTTCCATTTTACACGTAAAACAGATGGGACTCAGCAAGGTTAGGTAATTTGCTGATGATCGCTAAGTTATTAAGGAGTAGAGATGGGATTTAAAACCAGCCTGCCACATGGAAAAACATGAGCTCTCAAGTACTGGCAGCAGAGCTCCTAGCCTAGACTCAGTCAGGGGAGCGCCCATGTGTCAGAGCTTCTTGATGAGGCTGAGTGCTCCATGGTCTTAATCCAGAACAAGAAGTAGTATTTTCATTAATTCCTTGAATTGAAAATGACCTTCGGAGCCTCTAGGGAGCAACATATTGTTTCCCTGTGCCCTTTTCTTTAAGAAGAGTAAGGAGGCTCACCAGTCGTGAATATGGACAACCTTTATTCTGGCTAATGTTCTGCAGCCCTGGTTGAGGTACAGGGGTGAGGACTGGAACCCTGAGGTCCTGTATACCAGCTGCCCCCCTTCTCTGCAGCAACACCTGGATCAGTTGAAGACACTCAAAATGAAGGACAGACGTCTTTTCATATTCTGTATAAAGAGGGAAGATTTTATGTCACTTTCTGAAACACGTAACTGGAAGGCTCCTGAAGATAGAAGAAGGATCTCTCTGCGTCTCTTGCTGCTTTCCCCTGCTTCTTTTGTCAGTATTTAGTCTGAATGGGATGTGTGAGCTTCCTAAAAGAGAGTTCTCAAAGTAGCAAGAGTTTTTGGAACATAAAAAAGTTTCATGAGGAAAATTTGATATTTCTCCTTTACTGTGATAGTCACAATTATATTTTATTACTGATTTGATTTTTATAGTAAACATCACAGTCTACTCTCATGTGAAGTCAGTATAATTAACTGTAAGATTAGGAAAGGCATAAACTACACATTCTGTTTTTTCCACTACATTTAGAAACCTAGCATTCACTCCTCCATTTGACATGCATTTGAGGGGCACCTGTTATCTTCATGTCACTGTGCTAGGTACTGGAGGCATAAAGAAAAATAGGATATGGTCTCCACTCTACAAAGTTTATGGTCTAGTAGGTGAGGGATATATATAAACAAGTATCTCCAAAGAGGGGAAAAGTGCTGCAGAAACTGAGAAAAAGGTGGGAAAGACAGGAGACAACCAGGAGGTGTCACTGTTGTGATGTCTCTTATCACTGAGTGAAGGGGAAAGGGAAGGGAGTTTTATACAATCTTGTTGCTGGGAAATGGAAAGTATGAGGAAGAGAGGCAAGACACAAATCTGGAAATCTAGATTGGGGTCAAATTGTCAATGGTCTTATATAATATGCCACTAAAGAGTTGAGGCGTTTTCAGTCAGGCAAAGGCTGACAGCCAGCAAGGAAACAAAACCTCGGTGTTACAACTGCAGGGACTGAGTTCTGCCAATGGCCTGAGTGAGCAAAGGGAACAGATCCCTCACTAGAGCCTCCAGAGAGGAATGAAGTTCTTCACACCTGACATTACCCAGTGAGTACTGGGACAGGCTCTGACCTCAGGACCATAAGATAGTAATTTTGTGTTGTTTTAGGCCACTACATGTCTGGCAATTTGTTGTGTTAGCAACAGAACTAGACTACAGGGACTAGAGGAGGCCAGCTTCCTTCCCGGCCCTCCTTCCCGGCCTTTTCCCTTAAGGCAGTGTCCCCCATGGGTCCATTGTTTGATTCTCTTCCTCCCTTCTAATATTTCCCAAGATAGACTCAGAGTCTCAATATAATTACAAGAGGAAAGAAAAAGTGTAAAGAAAAGATTGCAAGCCAAGTTTTGTTTGACTTGCATAGTATTACAAAAATTTTTAAATTATTATTTTTCTCTTTTCCTTTTTTCTTTTTCTCTTTTCTTCTCTCTCCCCTTTTTCCTTTCTTTTCTTCTTCTCTTCTCTTTCTCTTTCTCTCTCTCTCTCTCCTAATTTAGGAATTTTCTGACCACACTGGGTTGGCTAGAGCTATTACTATCCCCTTTGAGATGTATTCACCAGTTCACCACAGTTTCTACCATTCCCTATTATCTTTCATGGGTTGCTTACTCATTTATATTACTTGCTTACATGTTAGGTGATTGTTTTTGTGATAGTAGCCTAAATCTGAAGTTAGAACATTCTAGAACTAAAATCTCTGAAGTGCGAGAATAAGTAACCAAAGGAGGCAATCAGCAAGCCTCAGTAAATGAAGAGAAATCTCATTTTTCTGCTGAGTGGTTCTACTAATCATTGTGAGGTCTTTCGAATAACATGTGTGTGTGTGCTTGCATATCTACACACAAGTATACCCAAGCATGATCATACACAGGGAAAGAATTGTGAAATGGGCAAAGATCACAACTTCAAATGTGTTCTTTGAGTTATCTCTCTTTTCCTTCAGTGGGACCCACCTATTGCCAATCGGGAGGTTCAGCTTCGCCTCAGTACAATGTGAGGGTATTTAGGGACATGACTCTGAGTCAATATTTTACCAGATCCTCATCACTTTGTTGCTGGCCTAACTTCCTCCCTCATTCCATGTGCAAGATCTTGATCCTTTTTGACCAAGGTCATTCCTCCCACTTAGATTCTAATAGGGCTCTTCTCCATTCTTTTCCTGACATCTTGCCTTAGTTTCTTGCTGGATTTTTAAAAACTGGAATTCTGTCTCATGCACTCTGCTCAGTCTGTTAACTCAAGTTCTATTTTGGAGCCCTAGCCCCTCTAGGGGAAGAAATTTTCACTCCCTTCTTCTGGGCTTTTTTTAGACTAAATGCTTGCTTCATCGGACCCTCTCCCAGTGGCCTGAGGCTCTCCACACCTCATCTGTATACAGACATTTTCTAGTCACATCTACATTTAGTCTTTCGGGGCAATTGCAGTCAAAGCCCCAAGATGATTTCACATTTCCTTGTGTTTGTCATCCCTGTCCTGACATCACAACATTTTTTATCCTCGAGGAAAGTCTAGGAAATAAAGGGCAACAGCATAGCAGGAAACTGACTGGAAATGTGAAAGACTTCTCCAATAAGCTTTCTAGTCTTCCCTTGTTCTAGAGCCTACAGAGTTGAGCTGATATTTCCTGAATTATCTCAAGTAGGGGGTTCATTTAGGACATTTGGTCATTTTACTCCTGATTTTCTTCAAAGGACAAAAAATGGGCCTAGTGACTCTATAACTAGGTCAAAATTTCCCCCAAAGAGTCTATTTACATATTAATTGGCAAATAAACAGAACTCCAGAGAAGAGCTATTTCTTTTGGACATGAAAAGTTGTATAGAGGGTGACCACGGAATGAGATCTAGCCAAAGATTCAGAAATGGTGTGTTCTAGCCCAGACTCTGTCACTTACTACCTGGTGATCTGGAGAAAGTCACTTACCTTCTGTGTGTGTCAATTTCTTCATTTGTTTACAATTAAGTAGGTTTTAACATGGTTACACCCAGGGTTGTGAGAATTTCCTAAGACAATGGATGTGAATCATTGTCCAAATGGGAGATACTAGCATTAAAAAGATCCTGTCACTGTTGATAAAAAGAGCACCTTGTTTATAAGAGTGTTTAATGCCATCTACATACATTTGTCATGGGATTCTTTGACAACCATGAATCAGAGATTTGCTCAAGGCCATGCAGCTCTAAAATGAATTGAGTACCCAAGTCTCCTGACCTTAAGAGTTGGGTGATCTGTTACAGCCCAATGTGGAAAGACATCTCTGACAGGACCTTTCATTCAAGGAGGGCAGAGGTGCTTCCAGTCATGCTCTCTGCCCACATCTTAACCACTGAAGTCTGGTCCTGCCATGTCTGGGATGTCACCCTAATGATCTTTCCAGGCCAGATGACACCAGGGCATTTCATTTCTGATCAGAAAATTTTCTGTCAGTGTGATGAGGTTTCTGAGAGATGATGTGCCTCTTTTGAGAACCTGACTTGACTACTTTTTCTCTCATTTGTTTCTGGGTAATTTTTGTCTGAAGGAAGAAGGAAGAGTGGACAGTTATTAGAATGGCAATGAGATCACCAGTGTACTCTCTCCTTGTTTGTTGCCAACATTCACTTTAGGAATGGCAATGACCAAAAACAAAATCCTTTGCCTTCAGAATAGGGCCCCTTGAATTCTTGTTCTCACCTTCCTCCCCAAGAACTTGCAACCCCTGAAGCTATGCATTGCCTTTCTGTATAAAGAACTCCAAGTTACCTGGCTTGTCTTCCAGGCACCAGCACTAGCAAGTGATGCTGGGGCAGCTCCAAGCCCCTGCAGGAGTTGTAAAAGGTCTGGGGAGGTGGAATGGCTGGTGAGGAAAACAGCCTTCCATTTACAGAGCCTGCTATCTATAACCTTGACTTTCAAGCAACTCTTGGGCTCAGTTGTGGTTTCCATGACCCTCTGGGAATTCTCTCAGAGCTCTAAGTTGGCATTAATTCCCCCCTTTGTTGCTTGTATAGAAGTCAGTTAGGCTGAATCAGATTTTGACAGGCTCAAGTCCTTCATGCTGTTATTGATAATATCCTGCCAAGTAGAACAACTCTTCCTCTTTCCATTTTATGCACCTTACCTTGAAAGTCTGGAGTATTAGGGAGGCTGGCAATAAAAGATCATCTGGGACATTCTTCCCCCAGCAATAGTGCCCTCCTGTAAGATGGGTCAGGGATTCCAACTTCCTAAAAGTGCCTGTACTAGTTGGAGGTGAGCAAGGAGAGCCACAGAAAAACCTTTTCCTAACTATCTTGACTACAGGCCTCTCTGAAAGCACTAAGCTCAACTTCTTGGCTCTATATGCTGAGGAATGTCAGGATGTGGAGCTAGGTTTCCAAAAGGTTTCTCCCCAGTCTCCCATTGTACACTTGGACAAAGCATCTCTGAACTGAAGAAAAGGACTTCCGATTCATGCCTATCCTGTGACAGGACACAGCTGCACAGTGGAGAGCACATGTCTTGATGGGGTAAGGTTGCTAGATGAAGCTAAAGACAAATACAGAGAAAAAGTTCATCAGAACTCAGGGCATAAGCACTCACTCGAGAACTTCCAGTCCAAGAGGGCCATCTCAGAACAGCTTCCAGGTAAATACTTCCAAGGAAAGAGTTGGGAAAGTAAAGTTGAACCAGTGATGCTCCAGGGACTTTTAGGAGACCTGATTTGAATACTGCAATACTTTTTGTCTTAGTAGACATTTCATCTGGATGCAAAGGTCATGATTCCACCCCCACAGGCCCAAGGAAGCAAAATAAGGAGACTGGTCCAGATGAACACTAGAATCACAAGACTTTTTGGCTGTTTGAACTCTATGGATCATGGGCAATACTCCATAGTGGCCTCTACCATTAAGCATTGAGGGGATATATGCAAATGAGTAGAAGAGGCAAGTTGGCATTTTATGCCCACAAGCAACAGAGAAGAGTATCCTCAACCTGGAATCCATGTGGAAACCAAGGTATCTTTAATACTAGGGAGTGGGATTAACTCCTTGAGGCTGAAAATGGGGGTAGTGGAGGAAGGAAATAACCTGGCTCAAATATGGGATGCTAGGACCAGAGTGTTTATTACAGGAATAAGAGCAGCAGCAGACACTTCCAGGAACCAGGAGGTATAGAATGGAGGTCCTGTTCAAGCCCACAGGTGCTCTCAGTGGGAGGGGGAAATAACAATTGGGATGTTACAATCATCTCTTAATAAAGGTCACATCACACCTAGAAATGGCAGAAGAGCCAGCAGAGATACAGAGAACGTTAAGGCACCTGCCTTCCAAGGGTTATAAAGGAATCAATAAAGTACAGTTATTCAAATGAGACCTATGCATGGAGGCCCAGAAATAGTCAGGAGACCCACTTCTCTTTGCATCTCTGCCACTCACAAGCTGTGTGGTTTGGAAAAAGTCACTTCACATTTTGGGTACCTCAGTCTCTTTGCGGTCACTAAGGAGACTGGCCAAACTGGCATTACAGTCACCCTCTAATTGAGTAGTATGTTTTTGATATCAGTGGTATTCCAACCCCAACTCACAATTTTGGACTGAACTTGTTATTATTTCCCGCTGTTGAGGCTGAAACCACTCAATACCTCCGAGTAAGGTGAATCTTAAAATGGTGTTGTCTCCTGGGGAAGAAGGGGGGTGTGAATTAAAATGCATGACAAAATAAATCTGTGTAAGCAAGGGAACTGTTGATAACATTCCTTGGAGTACAGGATGTAAATGATAGACATTATCTAAATCCAAACCTCTATAGTTGAGATCAGGGATCTGGGAAGAAGAGAGAAGAAGCAAGATGCTCAAGGTCCTTCAACACATACACAATGACTCTTCAGGCCAGGAACCCAAGTGCCCTGACCCTATAATTTAGGCATCCTGTTGCCCTCTTCCAACTTTAGACCCCAGAAAAGATTTGTAGATTTGCTTCCCTGGAGATCAGCAATAGGGAATCAGCTAAAGGTTGGAAGCTCTTTCATTACCACTAAGGGGCATGTTCTTGCTCCTATGAGTATCATTTGCCTGCTCTGCCTGCTCACCTCACATTCCTTCCCGTTACTATCCCCCAACCCATCCCTACACCCTTGCTTAAATAAGCCCTTATTCCCACAGGGCCACTTGGCTCCACATATTGAAAAGATTGTTGATTTCTGTCTACTGATGTGACAATTTACAAGGCAGGGACAAGGATAATGAGCAATATTAATTGGCCATTAGGGTGAACCCAGCCAGGGAGGTAGGTGCTTTATTTCCTACTCAGGTGAGGACCCTCTCATGAGGGCAGGAACTGGTCCAGGGTTGTTTCCCCCACCATTTAGGCAAGCTAGGGATGGGTTAAGTCTCAAGAGCCTCATTTGTACTCCCTAAAGGGGGTGGGATGCTTGTTCGTGAGTGGGCTTGAGGAGGGACAGAGTTAAGTATCAGGTAAAATGGACATAAGAACTGGGCAGAATTTAAGCTGAAACCATGGAATTCTCATCTCTTTCACAGGATAGTTTGCTGCTGTCTTTAAGATTCCTATCTTCCCTCCACATTTTGTTCTGAGGCTGCTACTATTCCCCGACTCACCGACCTGTTCTCTGTGGTTCCCAGAATTTTCCCCTGCAGAAACATCCAGTCATGCCCTCCCTAGCCATTGTTCTGTGCACCCTGTTCCCTCTCTTTAAAACTCCCTTTTGCTTAAGTCCTGATCTCAGTGTAGATATTAATAAAGGAACTGAGTTTAACTACTCTGTGCTAAGAAAACATATGTGTGTGTATTTTCAAACACATCTATTTATTTGTAATATATTAATAATATATAACATATGAATAGTACATATTCATAATGTATAGTTAATAATATATCAATAATAAATAAGTAAATCTCCCATAATCACACTGAGCAGAGATAATCTTATTAACATTTTATTTTTGAATTTTTCTCGTGCTCTAAGAAAGATTATATATATGCATAAATATCTATATTTACCACATTAAAATCATACCTTATATCCACTTTAAACATTTTTCACTTAACACCTAAAAATAGATGCTTTCAAATGGCAGGGTTTGTGGAGATAGTTGGAGCAGGGGTCTCCTTAAACAGCAGTAAAGCAGGTCCCCACCTCCATTTACCCACCACACAGACCATGACCCATATCCCAAAGCTATTGGGAGGTATTGCCAGGGATTGGTACATGAGTAGAGACACCCTTTATCTGGCACTGATAGCCACTGATAAAATATAGTTTAATGCTTCTCTAAGAGTCGAGTTAATGAGATACCCAACCTTCCAGAGGAGAATACCCTCCTGTGAAGTCTGAAGTAGGTCCTTTGGACCCTTAGTTTCCCTTCACAAGTCTGATTCGCTGGAGAATGGGGCTGTAGGTCATGAACAAAGGTATAGAACTTACCTGCATTCAAAGGAGAATACATGTGAATGGGCTTAGAAGAAGGTTTTTTATCCTTAACTATCTTCCCCCTGTACTGGAAGTAAGAGCAGGCTGCCTTCCAGGAACAAAATCTGTGAAAAGAACGGCTTCCGGTCACAGGGAGAACACTATCAGCTGAGGGGGCTGGAGCATCGAGCACAAAGGAACCAGGTCAGGGACAATCCTCAGAGAGTGGAGTGGACAACAGAGAAGAGGAGACACTTGGCCTTGGAGTGCTGTCGGTCAGAAGCCCTTCTTCAGAGGCCTCCTCTGTGTCCCAGGCCTGGCTCCACTGAGGACCTGGCATGCACAGTATGCTGGGATTCCCTTCTGGAACCAGTGAATGGAGTCTGTAAAGAATCTACTGTAGGTCTCAGGTGGGGTCAATCCCTGGGATGCTTGCTTGAGCATCAGACTATGTACTCCCTATCTAACCCCACCTGGTGCAGCCAGAGTGTCTGACTGGCTTCATTTCAGGTCCCAATCTGGTTTCATCCTGTCCCTTGCTGAAAGGTCATGACCCTGTCACTCTATTCCTAGCAGCCCTTTCCCTGGAGCAGACCTCTGCTCTTCACAGGAACTTGGAATCATACTTTCACTGGAATCCAAGAACCATTGCTCCCTGGAATCCCTCACAATACTCTTCATCCCTTCCTTCCTGGCCCTTAACCCCTTGCTGTCCTTCAGCCTACCCTTGCATTGGACCCTTGGCTAAGACTTGATGTATTTTCTATCCCACCTTGGCTCTGAATGTCTTGACTGCTGCTGCCCTCCTTCCTTTCCTTAAGGGGCTCTCTATTTGGTCACAGTTGGGTTCTGCCATTCCATTTGGTGAAATTGTTCTTCCTCCCTTCATGGAGCTACCAGTGTGCCATGATGAATTCTTTATGGTGCCTAAGAGACCAAGAGACCTGGTTTCTAATCCTGGTTTTACTAATTCCAAGTGGTCCTAGGTGTCTCTTAATTCCTTTGAGCCTTGGTTTACTCATCTATAAAATGGGGATAATAACACTTTGTTCCACCTAACTCATAGAGTTATTGAGAGGTTCATCTGAAATAACATATGGGAATACAGTTTGTGCAGTATCAAACTCTTTATATAGGAATATATAGTAAAGTACGGAAAGAATCAGCTACATAAGGATTAGGGATTCAAAGCCTCCCTAAAACATCCCTATATTTCCTAAATAGGTATGTGGGAGTGCAGAACATTGACTCAAGCCAGAAGCAGCATAAGTTTCCCAGGGGATATCAGAACAAATTTCTATTTAATTCTGCTTAGCAGAACTAAATCAAGTCTAGTCTTAGTGTTAGGTAACAACTGGTATTCAAAAGGCTAAACTGGTTATCTTGAATTTTAAAATAAAGGTTGGAGATTAGTATGCAAACTTTACACTTATTTTATAATAAGGTAATGTGTGTATGTGTGTGTGTATGTGTGTGTGTGTGTGTGTGTGAGAGAGAGAGAGAGAGAGAGAGAGAGACAGAGAGAGAGAAATCCTTAAGATTTAGAATCACATAATAATCTAAACATCCCAATTAGC
The DNA here is from genome assembly GCA_004023785.1 of Mungos mungo. NCBI lineage: Eukaryota > Metazoa > Chordata > Mammalia > Carnivora > Herpestidae > Mungos > Mungos mungo. The sequence goes on along the minus strand of PISW01010508.1, from coordinate 17,628 downwards.
CTTGTCTTGGAACATTTCAGCCAGTTGTCCTCTGGTCACTGTCACCCAGGGCACTGCCATTCATTACGTGGAAGATATAGGCCAGAGCCACAGTGTACCACAGGAGTAAATAACTTGGTCCAGTGTCTCCACCCAAACCTTGACAGGATAGTTTAGAAACCAGTGGGTGACAGGTTGCATATGTCTTGCAGATATTTTGTTTGTTTCATTTTTGGTTTTTGGCCTCAGAGTTTCCTCACCATGTTTTAGTTTTGAGTTAGTTGCCACATTTGCCACTTTAACTTTTGGAGATATGACATAGAAACCTAAATTTCTAAGTTCCTATGGAAAACTGAAATAACTGTCAACTGTGCCTCTAAATATAATGATGGTATTTGGGCATAACAGAATAAAACTCTGCTATCTCACTGTCTCAGTGGGACTCCTTAAGCACAAATGCAGTTGTCATGGTCCATACACACACTTAGGTGAGGAAACTATGCTTAAGAAAATTAACACCTTTCCCCAAGCATGTGGGAGCTATGGGAGCCAGGAACTCTGATCCACAGTCATACTTGATCTTCCATTTTCTGATTCAGTTTCAGTGTGGGAGTATGAAGTGTAGCAAGTAGGATAAGAATACACCATTGTAGTTCCCGTGAAAATGGAAACCATGAAGTAGAGAGCTAGAGGAAGACAGAAAACTCTCAAATGTGTTTTTTGCCCTCATGGTCCTTGAGCAAGGGGAAATAGTTACCTTTTCCAGAAGTACATAATGATGGGGAACAGAGACATGATACTCCCATGGAAGATGCTCCGATCTAGGTGGCCCTCTGCAATGGCAGCAAGGATAGCATCCTTCTGGGATTCAGAGATGTTCACCTGCCCATAGAGTGGGAGGCTGTTACTGACAGAAGTCCAGGGAAGGCAGAAAACCTCTCTTGACCCCTAGAACTTATAGGTACCTCCAGTACCTATAAGACCAGCCCGTCCCTGGAAAGCAGTAGGTTTTCATGCAACTGTTTGATACAGGATATCTGGTTGATCCAGGACTTAGGAGGTGCCTATTAGCTATCATTTCCTGTGGAAGAAATGCTAGTTGGCAAAAGCCCAGAAAGAAGTGGGAGTCCCCTTTACCCTCAGCTTTGGAGGAATTTCAGAATTCAGGTAGAGCTTTAGGATGATATTAATTTTGGACCTCATCAGGATCACGTCATTCTCGTTGTATGCCCGGTTGACTTGCAGCATGTGAGCTGAACTCACCAAATCATTAAATCTAAAAAGAAGCAGTAAGCAGGAAATAAACAAGGAGAAGGAAAAAGCAGCAACTAAATAGGGCAGCCAGCCCAGACCCATTTCTGGACTAAAAAAGACAAGGCCAATCCTTGGCCAGGTTGCAACTTCATCCATTCAATCATAATGCATCCATGGCCAGGTACTAATTGAGCACCTACCACATGTCAATTAATATGCTAAGTGCTTCGTCAAGTGTATTTCTTTACTGCAGACTCCCTTATTTATCCCATCTTGCCCACCCTTGTCTCTGTACCAGTTTTGCCTCTGACAACTTCAAGAACTAAGGGCCATCTCTCTATTTGCTTCCCGTTCTGTGCTGACGTTCTCACAATTACCACCACTCTCCAAAGCAACATATTCCTTTTCTTAAATTTTTATTACAGCAAAATAGACCTAACATAAAATTTACCAGTTTAACCATCTTTAAATGTACAGTTCTGTGGCATTGAGTACATGCACCCTGTTGTTCAACCATCAACACAATCCATCTCCAGAACTTTTTTCATCTTCCCCAACTGAAACTTCATGCCTGTTAAATAAAAACTATCCATCTCTCCCTTATTACCATAAGCCCTGGCAACTACTTTCTGTCTCCTAGCAACATATTCTTTTACTAACCATCAAATATATGTCAGGTATACCTTATCTTGATTTAAGTACACAGTTTATTTCTCACAGGCCGGTTAAAAAAAAATATATATATATATATATATTGGTAGAGAGTGCAAGCAGTGGAGGGCAGAGAGAGAGGGAGAGAGAGAATCCCAAGCAGGCTCCTCACTGTCAGTGCATATCCCCATGTGGGTCTTGAACTCACAAACTGTGAGATCATGACCTGAGCTGAAATTAGTAAGAGTCAGACACCTAACAGACTAATCCACCCAGGTGTCCTTCTGTCAGGCCACTTTAAATCTTAACCATTTGAAATTTTCCTAAGAGTAGAATACCAAGGTTTTCCCTTTATAAGCTTGTTTTGTATATCCATTTATTCGATCAGCAGACATTTATTAAGAGTTTACCCTGTGCCAGGTGCAGTTCCAAGAGCAGGGATTCAGCAGTAAACATGGTAAACAAAATTCTGCTTTTCTTTTTAGTTGTCTAAATGTATTTCCTGCATCTATCATCCTACTTCCTAACTCTTATTTGTGTTTTGTCTGCCATCCAGATTAGTGTGTGGGATCTTAGAGACTAGAGAGCATGTCTCAGTTGTCTTTTGATCTCCGATGCCAAATCCAGTGCTAAAGAATGAGTAAGCAATCAGTAAGCATTCATGGAAGTGAGCCAAACGCCTCCCTGGGGTGCAGTGGAAGATCTCTTAGCCCCATTCCCCTAACTAGTGTGCTGAGTGACCAGGTGCCCTGAACTTCCAAAAACACGCTGACTGGTACTTGTAAGGCGCTCACTATATACACTGGTTGTACCTTCTGTAATATACTCTCACATTTTTCCAATGAGTTGAGCAGATATATACTGAGAATTATTCATGTTTCTCTGCAAATATTTTTGTCTATTGTACTTGTCACCATAATTTGTAATTTATGAAAATTGATAAAATATTAACAGAAAAATAAAAAGTGTTTGTTGTTGCTGTAAAAATAAATTTTAATGTATTGGAACATTCCAATCAAGACAAGCTCCTTTTAAAAAGTCACTATTGAGTTAGGTGTGACAAAGCAATTTAAACAATTTAAAGACAAGTATAAAAATTCAGAAGGATTAAATGTCTTGCAGTAAGCTTTACATTCTCACTACTTTAAAGAGAGAAAATTTTGGGCTGTCTGGGTGGCCCAGTCAATTAAGCAACTGACTCTTGATTTCAGCTCAGGCTATGATCTCACAGTTCATGGGTTCAAGCCCCACATCAGGCTCTGTGCTTAGAGCACAGAGCCTGTTTTGGATTCTCTCTCTCTCTGTCCTTCTCCTGATTTTTCTCTCTCTCAAAGTAAATAAAATAAACTTTAAAAAAATATAAACAAATAAAGAGAAAAATTAGAACTAGTAGATAGCATTTTTAAAAATAGTTTATTGTCAAATTGGTTTCCATGTAACACCCACAAGTGCCCTACTCCATTACCACCACCTCTTTTCTCCCTCCCCCTTCAACCCTTGGTTCATTTTCAGTACTCAATAGTCTCTCAGGTTTTGCGTCCTTCTCTCTCCCCAACTCTCTTTCCCCCTTCCCCTCCCCATGAAAACATTTTGGATATAGTTTATGCAAGAGGAATATGTGGATCTCCAATTAAAGGAATGGCTTTGGCTTTACATCAAAAGTTTGAAAGGTATGTGAAAGTACATTAGTATGATTTCACATAATAATAGCTGTTTAAGTATGAAACTTCCTCACAAAGTTAAAAATAGAATTACCATAGAAGTTGAAAACCCTAATTCAAAGAGATATATGCACCCCAATGTTTATTGCAGCATTATTTATAATAGCCAAATGATGGAAGCAGCCCAAGTGTCCATTGAATGGATAAAGAAGTTGTGGTATATATACATAACAGGATATTATTCAGCCATAAAAAAGAATGAAATCTTGCCATTTGCAACAACATGGACGGAGCTAGAGAGTATAATCCTAAGTGAAATAAATTAGTCAGAGAAAGGCAAATATCACATGATTTCACTCATATGTGGAATGTGAGAAACAAAATAAACAAAGAAAAAAGGGACAAACCAAGAAATGCACTCTTAACTATGGAGAATAAACTGATGGTCACCAGAGAAGAGGTACGGGGGCAAATGGGTAAAATACGTGACGGAGATTAAGAGTACACTTCTCATGACAAATACTGAATAATGTATAGAATTGTCTAAGTAACATAGTTCAACCTAAAACTAATATAATACTGTATGTTTACTATGCTGGAATTAAATATTTTAAAAAACTAATCAACCAGAGACAAGCAAAAACAATAATAATGGTATACAATGAGTGAAGTCAAAGAGAAGATTGAGTGACCTGTATGTATGTACAGAGGACTTCCAACTGATATCAATTTAAATACCATTTATGCATCTCTGTCTTTATTTTAAAATTAGTTTAGAGTTTATAACACAGTTCTCAAAAATAAAAAGCCCACCACATTCTAAAATACAGACTTGTAAGGCGATCAAGTCATTCTACTTCAGTACATAAGGAATCTAATCACCATGCATGTAGTACATCATTTCTATGGGGAAAATGTATTCCACATTTCAAATCTGTATCCCAACAACATGCCTTCTCTGAGTAACAAAGATGTCCCCACTCATAAGGACAGAGACGAAAGTGGAGGCTCTTATTCCTCTTACAGTCACCTGCTTGCAAGTCACTTGCAAATATTCAAGGGAAATTTTAAGTCAATTGTCTTTTGGAGGTGCTAGGCCCATGTTCTAAACTATGCTGCACCTCAGAATTGCATGAGTAGCTTGTGAAAATACCAGTTCCCAGGCTCCACAGTGGACCAGTGAAATCCAAATCTCAGTGACCTTGGCATTGGCAGTAATCACAAGCTCCAAGCAATCATGATGTGCACCAGGGTTGAGAACCACTGACTAACTCCTCTACTCCAGTATGACTGTTTTGCCAGTTCAGGCCCTGGGCTCACAAATTGGAGTGTTGTACACATGAGAACACACTTGGTTAAGAATATTTCTAAGTAGAAACCTCACTGAACAACAGGTAGGAATAAGCTGACCTCGACCAGAAAGATGTGTTGATTTACATAGCTCACCAAAAGTTGTAAGGGAATGACCTCCAACCTATTCCTACTACTTACTTTTTCCATAAGATGGATGAATAAAGCAAAGATATCTATATAGATATATAGATATCTGTTTAATTCCATGCACACACATACAGACACACACAAGTTTTATTATAATTCCTTGCTCTAACTAAAAAACTATTGGCCCTGTGGTGCTATAAGAGAACTTCTATCATAATAACAAATAATAGAAAAAAGTACTCCACTTCCTGGGTATAAGTAAGTACATTTCAATATTGGCAACTCCAGAATACTGAAGAGCTTCTAGTATCCAAAGGGAAGAATGGCAGAAATTGACACAGTGACAGAATTTATTGAGATTTTCAGTTGGAGGTTCCTGCCTCGCAGGATTGAAATCACGGTGCCATTTATAGGCTACCCCAGTCTTTGCTGGGTGGTACTAAGCATGGAAAGCTTTGAAGGGGAGAGATGGGAAACTTACTTGACCATTTCAGAAAAAAAATATAAATCATTGATCGCAAAGTTGACGATGATAATCCTGTAGCCAAATATACGACGCTTCACAAGGATTATATCTCCATTCTCAAGGTCTGTACTCCGAAGGTTTGCAGCATTTGTGGTAAGTCGTCCTAATACATTTGGTAATGTGGGGAGATCTGAGAGAGAAGGAGAAAGGAATTAAGATCTAATTTGATCAAGTCACTGATAACCTTGAAGCCTCTGACTTGGGCATAACTAAAATGAAGAAAGGAAACTGTGAACCCATCTTTGGACCTATTGAAACAGTGATTTCCTATGCTTGGGCTCAACCTTTTACTTTGACGGTATTACAACACACACACACACACACACATACACACACCGTGTACCGAAAGCACAAAAAAAGTGTATTTTCGGTGCCTGTCTCATAGAAATATAATTGTAATGTAGTTATGCCAATCCCTAACATTTCTGCAGAAAGTGAATATGCAGATGTGACCTTCAAAATGGAGTCTGTGATTCTGATAGTGCTTATTCAAAGTTTATCAGGGAAGTAATTTAGAAGTAAACTTGGAAAGCGGCACAACAAAAAAGCCAAACATCAAGAGTAAAGAAGTTTATTAAATAAACAGAGAGGCACCTGGGTGGCTTGGTTGGTTAAGCGTCCAATTTTGGCTCAGATCATGATCTCATGGTTCATGGGTTTGAGCCCTGCGTCTGGCTCTGTGCTGACAGCTCCGGGCCTGGAGCCTGCTTTTGATTCTATGTCTCCCTCTCTCTCTGCCCCTCCCCCACTTGTGCGCCATCTCTCTGTCTCTCAAAAATAAATAAATGTAAAAAAATTAAAAAGAAAAAAGAAACAGAGTAAGGCACTAGAGTAGAAAACAGAGAGGAATGAATAAAGATGAACATAGAAGATACTAGGAGGTTTGAATTGTCTCAAAAAAAAGACACTTATTTTAGAAAGTTTCTTGACTAGGATATATGTAAAGAAGTTCATTCATAGGGATTTGGGGCTGTATTTGGCAGGTAGACCCTAGTTAATTGCCCGGCTGGAGTTAAGAAAATTGTCTAATCCAGCTCTAGTGTAAAATTCATTATTCTGGATATCTGTTCAAAAATCATTGATGTGGGTGTGGTGCTTCCTATGGGATATGTGGGACTCCTTTTGGAGCAGTGTTACATATAATATGGAAGAGTACTACAGCATTCAATAAACAGCTAGCACCTATTATGTTCCAGACACTGTGCTAGGTCCTAGGGTTATAGCACCAAATAAAACAAAAAGCTCCTCCTTCCTATCTTACAATCTTTATCTCTTAGACATGAGTTTGAAGTGGGGGCGAAGAGTCTCAAGAACAGGAAAGTTGGTATGATGGTCAGGGATTTTAAGAAAAGAGGGTGCTAAATTCACTCAAGAAATCTGGAAACAGTGATATACTTATAAACCAGCTCTGGGGGGGAAGGGGAGATCTGATTTGTAGTATTTGCTGATTTCTATAACAAATACTTCTACCGCAGTCAATTTCAAGCTATTGGTGGCTCATAAAATGCCCTGATGATTTAACAGTTGACTTTCAGTTGGGTTAAGATTGTCAGGTTGGATTATTTTTTTTAAAGCAAGACCCAACTCCATGCTGGCTACCAGAAGAGCACTTTATTTTTTTTTTAATGTTTACTTATTTTTGAGAGACAGAGAGAGAAGCAGAGAGAGAGGGAGACACAAAACTTGAAGTGGGCTCCAGGCTCCACACTATCAGCACAGAGCTGGACACAGGGCTTGAATTCACGAGCTGTGAGATCGTGATCTGAGCTGAAGTTGGATGCTTAACCGACTGAGCCACCCAGGGGGAGCACTTTAAATGTAGAGCATAAACCACACTGAGATACCACCTCACACCAGTCAGAGTCGCTAAAATGAACAAATCAAAAGACTATAGATGCTGGCGAGGGTGTGGAGAGACGGGCACCCTCCTACACTGTTGGTGGCAATGTAAACTGGTGCAGCCGCTCTGGAAAACAGTGTGGAGGTTCCTCAAAAAACTATCCATTGAACTCCCCTATGACCCAGCAATAGCACTGCTAGGGATTTACCCAAGGAATAAAGAAGTGCTGAGGAATAGGAGCACATGTACCCCAATGTTCATAGCGGCACTTTCTACAATAGCCAAATCATGGAAAGAACCTAAATGTCCATCAACTGATGAATGGATCAAGAAGATGTGGTATATATATACAATGGAGTACTATA
>PISW01010507.1:0-49052 GCA_004023785.1 Mungos mungo | reverse complement strand
TTGCATTCATAGGTCTAACAGGACAGACCTGGCAGGGGACCATGGGGAGAGGAAGGGGGAAAGAGAGCGGGGATGAGTGAGGGACACAGATCAAGGGAGACTACTGAATACTGGAGACGAACCATGGACTGAGGGGGGAGGGGGGGAGGGGGTGATGGTCATGGTGGGGGGCACTTGTGGGGAGAAGCACTCGGTGTTATATGGAAACTAATTTGACAATAAACTATTATTAAAAAAAAGAATTTGGCACTAATTCTAAATGAATCTGACTTCATTTGTTGTGGGGTAGGAGGGCTGGGATGGTAAAGATGTTTGTGCTTTGAATAATCTCCAGCCTTTGGCATCTTCCTAATAAGAGGCCCCTCCTGTCCTTAGTGCTGACATAGCTTTGCTCAACTATGAAGGACCATTTTCTCCAGTCATTTCCTTCTGTTCAGAAAAAGACTGGATCCCTTTGACACCTTCATGTTCCAAATACTCCCTATCAGCCTGCAGCTTGTTTTCTATGGTGTCTTTGATTAAAGCCTTCTTCTATCAGGGCATTTGAATAAATAATTCCCTTGCCTCTCTTTTGTTACCAAAGTTCTTGCTTGCTGCCTCTGGTCTCCAAGACAGCCCTCAGCCTTTACTGCCAGGGATTAAGATGCCTGTGAAATTCACTCTTGGGCTGCAAAATGCCTTGCAAGAGAGTCTTTCGAAAATATTATTGGAGAAGAACACTGGGTGTTATATGGAAACCAACTTGGTAATTAACTATTAATAATAAAAAAAAGAAAATATTAACTTCCTTTCCTTTTCCAGCCCTGAAACAGTGGTTATTGGGAAATAGTCACTCAGAACACAGCTATTAGTTAAGAATCTTTGCACACAATAGCTGAGGGGCAACAAGGAAGCTGAAAAGAAAAGGTTTCATAATCCCTTATTTGTGACTTGTAAGTGGTAGCTGCTAAAAGTGACTTCTGCAAGTAGGCAGCTGCCTCTGTCATTTACACTTAATCAGATAATCATAGGGCTAGGAGAGGTTTTAATCCAGCCTTCTGCATTAGCCAGGGCCTGCAAGGCTTTCTGGATTTTTCCAGAATCCTCAAGAGTTGTGCTTACACCTTTACTTGGGAAAGTCAAAACACTTTGACACTTGGGGAGAAGAGACATCTACTCCTTGGAACAGAGGTAGAAAGACATTACTTTTGTCACCTAATCCTCTCTTTTCCTCCCGAACAATCTTTGGATAGATATCAACCCTACTCCTCAACTATCGCATGAGGTTGTGATCATTACTTTCATTTCACGTATGAGGAAACTACAGTTCAAAGAGGTTAGATTACTGGCTACGATGTGAGAAATCTAGGATAGGTTGACCAACCATCCTGGGTTGCCCAGGACTGGGGGATTTTCTGGGACATGGGACATCCAGTTCTAAACCAGGACAGCTCTGGGCAAACCAGGAAAGTTGGTCACCATAAGTCTGAGCTAGGGCCACACTGTGTCCAGAGCTTTCCCTCTGAACCCTAGAACCACCCCAAATTCTCCTCAGCCTGAGATTTGGTCTTGGGACAAATGGGGCATCTACTGGCAGCACCATGAAAAATGCAGAGTCTATTTCCCTTTGAGTCAGCGAATAAAGTCAGTGGTGTTGATGTGAAATGTTGGGGTTCAGGAGCTAACAAAGAATTTTTTGGTACAAAAAAGTGATTTTATTAGAGCATAGGGATAGGACCCATGGGCAGAAAGAGCTGCAGCTGGGGTTGTGAGGAGTGACTGATTTATGTAAGGTTTTCTATCCTATGAAGGGGAGGATGATGTTAGGGCCCCAGGAAATTGAGTCTGTAGGTTTCTGGAGGTCTGGCTCTTGATAAGATTGCTTTTTTCCCCCTTCTAAATCATTAAGACAGTTGCAAACTGGTGAAGATTCATGTCCCACATGACTGTGATGTCTATTGGTTGACCATTTGTTTTTCCCTTTCCTTTGTTCTTGGGTGGCCAAGAGTGACTGAGGACTGTCACACAGACCCCCCGTGGGAGGCTGGAGGCGGCCGGGGTGGGGGGGGGTTGCAGGATGTTAGCGTGTGCTTTACCCACAGCTTGCCTTTTGCTCCCTCATCAGTGTCATCTTTGGGAAATCAACTCAGGAAGCCAGGCCCTCTAGCTGGTCACTCAGAACCCACTGGACAGACTGGTCCAGGAGCTGACCCTCCAGAGAGATAAAAGTCAGATTCAAGAGTGCACATCACCATTTATGTAATTCACCACATCAGAAGCCATTTTACAAGCAGCCTTAAATCATTGCCCACTGCTCTCCCAGGGCCTCATTATAGAAACCTCAGAGAAGGCCATGAAGGAGGGAAGAACATCACTGAAAAAAGCAGAAATCAAGACCTTTAGATATCTTCCAAATCCCTGCCCCACCTGGGGCTTTCTCTTTCAAGATGACTCCCTGGACGGCACTGGAAAGCCAAACACATGCTTAAAACATTGTAGCTGGAGTTGAGTTCTGGTTTTTCCTATGATACACACACACATACACACACACACACACACACACACACATGCACAGTGCCAGGTGATACCCCTCTAATTGCTGGTTCCCAGGAGGTTTGGGAGGCCCAGGTTGTTGAGAAGGAGAACTAGGGAGCCTCTGAATGGTAGTGAGTGGAGTATTTCCGTGTCCTAACAGTTGCTCAGGTTTTACCTATCCACTGATGCTATCTCTCATTTCTCTCAGCCCTAAGTAGGGGAGCCATCCTTCCCTGTGGCTGCTGGGGGTCTCTCCTCTTCAACCACTGGCCCTTGACTCTCCCCTGGGAGGGAAGATGACTAAAACAGAAAGGACCTCGGAGGGATCATCTAGTTTGACTCCCTCCTCACACAGACAAGGGCTGAGGCATGGAAAGGGGATGAGAGCTTCTGGAGTCACATGCTGAGTCCACCCTGGAACCTCTGAGGTAGAGAGGAGGGTGTAGGAAGGAAAAGGTCTGTAGCTGCTAATCAAGCCTCTTCTCTTCCTTCAGCTGATCCATAATTTTAGCCTAAAGTATTTTTCAAACCCTTTCTCCACTGTGTCAAATATGAATTTTGGGTTGTTTTCTGGTTTTTCCTTAAGCTCTATATTTTTGTTAGCTCCCCTTTCTCCTTTCTTCTTCCTCTCTGTTTCCAGGTAAAATCAGTCACGTAAGTCAAGTATCTCACATAGATGGAACTCGGCGTGGGGGTACTTGTAGGGAGGTGGGACCTGCTCTTCCCCTCCTGCTTCGGGCTCTGCCCTGCGAAGTAGCCACAAAGGTCATGCTGTGTAGTGTGCTTGGTAGCATGGACTGTGCCTGGGTTTGACGCCCAGTCAGGCAAGTATTTACCAACTGATTTGGTTTTTCTTTACCCCAGCTCCCCACCCGCTGCTTTCTAAAAGCACAGGGCCCATCCCTGAAACTTCATGGGTGTGGGGCCTCTTTCCTCACTCTGTGTGTTAGGGGATGACAATAAGGCTGAGGTGGCCCCAATCTGCAACACCTTCCTGTCACTCATGAAGAGCTGCCTCTTAGGTGAGGCTCCACCCCTACCCCTCTTGAGAATGTCACCCCACAGCTCCTGCTGGCTGCAGTGAATCCTAATGCTGAGGGAAAGGAGCTGAGGTAGAGGTGGTCAGAGCCCCCTCACCCTCTTTCCACAAACAGGTGATGCTCCCCATTACCAAGGGCCTTACTCTCCTCTGACCAATAACATAAATGGAGTTTCTAGGGAAAACAGCACTTGTGACCTCCCCATTCATTACACTCCAGATGAAACAAAATGGAATGCGAAGAAACTGTGATTTTCAAATCAAAGAGTAAAGGCAACATGGACCACACCAGTTGCAACAGCCTTTCCCAGGCACCTTCTGCAGTGGGTGCTACGAATGGGCCACAGCATCCTAGTGCGAGCCATCCACTGACTTGGGACTCCACAACAGGTGGATTAGGTAAGATGATGGAACCCACAATTGGAATGAAATACCTACAGTTCACTGAGAGAGTGACCTAATCACTACCGGTCTACAGCAAACTACACAGACTACAGAGTGTGGCTGTGCTGGAACTCCCAGTCCCTCCTGACCTGGGAATGGGTGAAATCCCCTGTCAGGAGCAGCCAAGGGAGACATTGCCTACCTAGGGTAGCTACATCCTTTTCTGCAGCCAAGTTCTCTGTCATTGCTGATCCTCTGCGACTTCCCACATTTGCCTCCCAGCCAGGCTGGGCCCAGTAAGGGGCTGGGAGTCAGCACTTCCACATCATCTGCACATCGGATGAGAGTCTCAGTCTCTGTCTCTGCAAGTTCACACCTTGGGGGCAAAATTTTCAGTAAGTATGCTTTTATGCTCCGGTTACCCTTCTTCCTAAGTTGTTTCTGTACAAGTCAGATTTTGGCCTTTGAGAGGTTTATATCCCTTATGACAAATTTTCTTAAAAGTCTTTGGTAGTTTTCTGTTCCCCAGGGAATGGCTTTTCTCTCCTTCCACCATGGTATGTTCCTCAGTCATCAAACAGCCCACTGCACTTCGGTGATCTCTGGCTTTGAGCAGGAAAAGAGTAGTTGCCTCACCGTCTAGGGATCACTGCCTTCTATGTAGCTCTTCCAAACACTCCTGTTTGCTGTAGCACCTGGAGGTTTAGGTTCACTATTTTGTGCCTACCGTGTGTGGGCCTTACAAAGATGACTAAGCAAAATTGGGTTTCTTATTGCAACCATTATCATTTGTTAAGCATATACTATGTTCTAGGCATTATGCTAAGTGCTCTACATATAATATCTGTAGTCTTTATGGCAAGCCTATGAGATAAGCATCATCATTCCTATTTTATAGATGAGGAAACTGAGTCTGAGAGAAGTTTTATGACTTGCTCTGGCTCATAGAGATGGTGAGTGGCTGAGGTGGGACTTGAATCAAGCCTACATGATTCAGAAGACCATCTTCTTTCCTTTCCACCATTCTTTCAGTCACTCGACAAACAGTTATGGACCACCTACCATCTCCCACACACTGTTCTTTTTTTGTGGAGCTTAACATCTAGCTCACAGCATCCTTCTTCCTAATTCTCTTGATCTGTGATAATGGACAAAACAGTTCCTGAAGCCTACCACAGAAAAACGTCTAGAACAGTAAAGAGCAGGAAAGCAAAATTACCCATATGCAGGTGTCAGTTTGAAGTTTGCTAATCACCAGGAGGAAAAAAAAAAAAAACTATGTGAGAATTGCTATATCAGCCCTATGTTTCTAGTTTACAAATCTGAAAATGTAGCTGGAGCTCCCAGGCAGAGAAAGATGCAAACATGTGGGAATACGTAATTCTACTGAAATATAGTAGACAAGAAGAGGAGCAGGAAATGAGTCTTAAACCCTCATAGACTGTTTGGCAACCTTTTTATGATGAGTTGCAGTATTAGACTCAGTGTTTCTAAGAAATTGACAGCATCGTCAATCCCATCTGACATAGGAGAAGAGGCTAATAGATTATATGCAATTCCTTGAATATGAAGAAAATCAGCAGTGATACAGACTGGTAATGTAACCCTGTAGACAAAAAAAACCCCACCATGACCAGCTACTTCTTTTATTGGGGGTTGTTGAAATAGCTTTAATTTGGCTGAGAGTCAAAGTAAGCTTTTCTCATTAAAGAAAAAAAAGCACACAGAAATGGAGAACCGATAGAATGAAGTGCAACTGGCACACCCAGGACGGGCGCCCACACACTGAAGCCATTCAGCTTATCAGACCTCTAAGGGTTTCTTAGATTGGCAGTATTGTTGGTAGCACTGTTCTACTTCCATGTTAACTGAATCCTGACTTTGTTCAGATATTGGGAATTTTTCTGGAAAAGGTAGATTCTTTCCTGGGGTCCATAAAATGAACCATGGTCAGCCTGATTCATTTCCTCTTTGCAGAAGATGGATTTAGCCAATGTGGTGTTTGACCCAGTTCTCCACAAGGAGACATAACTGGAGTCTGCTAATGGCTTCTGGAAAGATTTTTCTCTCTAACAAAGAGGGCTACTAAGGAGAAAGCTCATTTTCCCTTCCCTTTTTTAAATTTAAGGATGTGATACACCAAGCTGCTGTATCAACCTTGCCACCATGGTGGGAGGCAATGCTCTCGCACTGAAGACTACAAAATGAAACACAGAGAAAGCCTGGGTTCTTGGTGACCTCATTGCACCACTGAGCAACCTGAAACCACCTACCTGCAGAGTTCTTAGTGATGTAAAACTGCCCTATGGTTTCTGCCACTTTTAGTTTCATCTCCATGATACACTGGATAAAGAAGAATAGCTTAAAGCCAACACATTATTCAAGAGCAAAAGAAACATGTGTGGATCAAGATGAGATGGCTGATTCCAGAACTTCAGTCTTTTGGGTTGCACAGCCTTCACAAGAATCTAGAAACTAAGCAAACAGCAGAGATCTGTTGAGCACCTACTATGTGCCAGACACTGTGCTGGGTGTTGGGGTTACAAGAAGAGGCAAGACAGGCGAGGTCATTGAGGTCATGCAAATCACATTCTGGAAGACAAATGATAAACAAATAAATAAAGGTAGTTGAAAACATTCTGAAGCAACTTTTTAAATATTGACTCAAATCAGCCCCATGTGTAAACTCAGACACCATCATCATTATCATCATCGTCATAATAATTTCTGCTAGGTTCTGTGGGTGTCAAGAGATGAACAAGACATAGACACTGCATTCAAGAAATCTGGGAGGCAAGAATTCAGATTTGGCCATACAACAGTCAAAAGTTAGGCAATGAATTAGTCAGGAAACAAAAGAATTCTTCCGGTAACCAGGGTTGGGATAGGCTAGGCCCCCTGTCTCTACTATTCTCCCACACATGTTTTATCACCATTACCCCCTTTTTCAAGAGAGAAAGAAATTTTCTTAATGATTGCTGTTCTTCTTTCACATTTGGCTGCTATTCCCAAGAGAATCAAGTGGGCTTTTTCTTTCTCCAGTGAAGTGAAGAATATAGGCTGTGTAAATCTGGATAGCACTTAGATACAGTCTGTGCTACATACCAGAAATACACAGATACTCCCATAGATGATCTCACCAAACCCTGTCTCCCTTCCTTCATCCTCTCGAAATCATACCCACCTAATGTTTAGCACGCTGCAATTGACTATTAACTGCCATATCTAGCTATAAAAAAACAGGTAAGCACAGCCTAAGCAGGTCCCCACACCCACACACATACCCTCACCTTCAGAAACATTTCCACTGATGGTCACATGAACCACCGCACACCCTCTCCCATTTGAAGTGCATCTTCCCACAGGCTTGTTCACACACTGGCTTTTTATTTGAGCTCTCATGGGGAATCTTTCAACTCTTAGATAGGAATTTCATTAACAAAGGAAGGGGAGGGGAAGTCAGGAGGAAAGTACAGATGCAAAAGAAAAAAATCAAAATAGTTTTTGAAAGGGACCTAAAATTGTATCATCCTAGTCTGAACCTCCCCTATAACTGTTCTTTATCTGTACATTCTGTGCCTGGAAACAAAACAAAACAAAACAACTTTTCATCGATTGGGCAATTGTCCAAGCTCTTAGCCTGGCATTCAGCCCACAGAGCTGTGAAATCAACCTCACCAAGCCTATGGTTTAAAATGAGGCAACATCTAACTGGAAGCCCATTCAAAATAAAGAACTTGGCGCAAGGGTTCAGGGTCTTTTGTTGCTTCCTTCCTCTCTCAGCAGCATCTCCCATCTAATCTCGGTGAAGAGTCTTACTTGGCTAAGAAAGAGATCAGGGGCAAGAAGGTGGTGCCGAGAAAGTTCCATGAAAACTCAGAAGTCACTGCCTGTATATCAAACTTGAATAACCAGGAGAGATGTAACCTCGGCATACTTTCAGCTGCCTTCCTCCTGCCCACCCCGCAGGTTTTTCAGGTCCTTGCTTGAGCGTGCACTCACAGGCGTAAATAAACGTGCTATCAACAGCCTGCGTCAGCCAACCCAGCTATTTAAGTGGGCTGGCATCAGCAAACTTGGCTTCCAAATCCAGGGCTTGCCTTTGCCACTGCCACGTAAGTAACTTTCAGAGGGCTGCCTTTATTGCAGAGGAATGAGATTGTGTAGAAACTGGACTGAAATGCTATCGTTACCACAGTCGCTATTCTGCTGGGGAAGCATAGAGGTGAAAGGGAGAATAAAAGTTAAGAGCTGGTCAAGCAGGGAGCCAGAGAACATTGCTGGGTGTAGTGTATCAGACCCTTGCAAACATGCAAGGGGTTGAGGTGGACTTGGGGCGAGGTAGAGTTCATTTTGGCCTTTTGGCCAGAAGGTAAGATGTTTTTCTTGCTCTTTCCTGTTCTCTGGAAGACACTTGGAAACCACTGTTTGTGCGACTATGCCAGATGCATACGGACTTCTCATTCAGAAGCTGATGTTGCTTTTGTTCATCTCAGTCTAAAATCAGACACAGTATTATTAAAAAACGTTTTGTGTTTTATATAGGTGGATAAGAGGGGCCACCTGGATTAGGTAGAGGTGGCTCAATTGTGAATTTGCAGTGCCATTTCTTGATAGGTCTGGTTCCTATAATACTTACTGTCAACAATGCAAATGCTGATCTTGCTTAAGATAAAAAGGAATCCCGTGCTCTGGGTTTTGAGGAAATGTAGGTTTGTGATATTTGAGCACAGTGGTTTCCAGGTATTCAGGGAAAGTGCTAAATAAAGGGAATAAGAATCATTGACTAACGAGGCACAACACTCCACATGCCTTAGGTGAGAAGGTCTTGAAGAGAAGGGCCAGGCCAAAAGTTCCTGTGGAGCAGCACTGCCTCGACAGGCGACAGGCGGGTGGTATCTTTAGCGAAGGAGGGAGAGTATGTATAACCAGGGCAGGCAGAGAACAAAACAAAGGTACTGAGGAGAGGGGAAGGGCGGAGAAAGGGCAGACAGTAGAGGAGTTACAATTAGACATCATATTTGTAAAATACATATAGGATTATAATAGAACTAAAGCATGACATAAATGCCATAGTTCCTCCTTTTGGGTCAAGAATCTGGCGGGGCGCTTGGGTGGCACAGTCAGTTGGGTGTCCGTCTCTTGATTTCAGCTCAGGTCCTGGGAGTCATGATCTCAAAATAGTGAAATCGAGCCCTGAGTTAAGCTCCACTCTCTTTCTGCCCCTCCCCTACTCTCTCGCTCTCGCTCTCGCTCTAAAAAAAAAAAAAGAATCTGGTGATTGAGAATCAGTGAAAGCCAAGCACCTTTCCCAGGTGGTTGCCCTTGCCCCAACACATACCTGGACACTCAACAGTCATTTTCTGAGCCCTAGAACTCCACGGACCCCAAAAGAATGCATTTAAGCTAATGCATTATTTTTAAACTGAGCTGGAGCTGCAGACTAGGAGCCTACAGAGAAGCAGTGGGGGGTTGGACACCAAACTGAAGCTCACTTCTAAGGTCATAAAGGTCTGATTCCCATCAAGCAAATAATGGCTAAAGGGTTTCTTGGAGGTAAATATAAGTTGGGGGCCTAGAGGAAGAGAAAAGAAATAAAAGGTGGATCCTGTTCTCAAAGAGCTTGAAATCTGAAGTGTAAGGACATAATATGAAGCCAGGTGATAAATGGTACATATTGTATGATTTCATTGGTATGAAATGATAGAAAATGCAAATTATAGTAACAGAAAGCAGATCAGTGGTTACTTGGGGAAGAGAAGCGGGGAGAAAAGAGGTGGGAGCGTTACCAAGGGGCACGGGAAACCTCTGGGGGTGATGGGTATGTTCACTATTGTGATTGTGGCAACCATTTCTTATAGGTGTAAATGTATTAGATCACACATTTTAGACACATGCGGTATTACATGCCATTATACCCCAACAAACAATACTTTAACCATATATTGTTTCTATATAATTAAAGGCATTTCTAAAAATCAGCCTATGCAACATACTGAAAATAAAAAAAAATATGTTTGGGAAAAAAATAATTCAATAAATAAAATAGAAGACCAGACTGTCAGCACTGTGGAATTTTATAAAACCTGGAAGGTTCCAGAGATCATCTAACTCAGCAATTGCAGGCCTGGAAAACTGTTTTTTAAAATACTCAGGACTGGCCACACCCTAACCAATTAAATAAGGATCCTTGGGTGCGAAGTCCTGGCATTGTTTTTTAAAGCTCCCGGGTGATTCTAACTCATAGCCAGGAATGGGAAGCAGTGAAACGCAAACCCCTCTCTTGGCACACAGGGACAGGGAAGGGGGGTCTGCCCCTGACCACACAGCCAGAACTCAGGGGTCCCAGGACTCGGAGAGGTCAGCAACAGGATCTCAGAGGAAGAGGAACCCCGAGACCACGCTACCGGGTCCTCAAAACCACACTTCCAGCTCCAGCTAGGATAGGGCTCCCCGTGCATTTCAAGTGAATTCTTGGCATCCAGACACGCTCAGGGCAGACAGCGGGAAGAATTACTCAGAACCTCAAAGGTGCATTATTTAAGGACTGTGCTAACATGTGAGAAGGGATGTTTCCAAATTAAAGCTTCCTTTTGTTCCCTCAAAAATACCTGGCATAAGCCAGATAATACTTACTGAGAGAATCTCGGCAGAGGCACCGGGCACTCTGCGGAGGACGAGAGCACGGTGTTTCTTCAGGAACTGGCACAGTTCTCAGCATCGGGCCAAGTCTATCTAGCACTCCGGGGCTCTTCATTGTGATTTCCAGGTCGGCCCCCGGGAAAAGTGTGAGTGGATGAAGTTTGTCTTCGAGGCTATTGCTGTTCTGTCTGCCCCTCACCTTGGCTCCCATGTGGGTGGAGGGGTGCCCATGGGACCCACACCCCTCGCCTGCTCTGCCTGGGCCAGCTAGCCAGGTTTTAGGTGGTTTCTCAGCTCTCTTCTCATTCAAACATGTCTGACTTCCAGGGTCTTATCCCCTCGGGGCTTTGCTTATCCGTTTCTGGAAAACTAATTAAAGTTGTGATGTTAATAGACAATAATTGTTTTAATGAGTTATGTCCTCCCCCCACCCCAACCCAGGGTATTAACTAGATTCTAGTCAGATAACCTATCTGGGAATTCTTTGAAATGTTACATAAATATAATTACCATTTGGGGCAACCAGGAGAATCAAAGTTTTAGGCAAAATGTATAACGCCTGCTGGTAAAAATTCCAAGCAACTTGATGGGGGGAAATGTATCAAGATTGGGGGTTTGCCGTAGAATTCTTCAAATCACATCCCTTAGGAAGTTCCCTACAGACTATAGGGCCTCACAGAATGCTTTTTCTGAATTGGTCTATTCTTTGTTAAATGCATTCATGTTCATTGGAGATGGTGGCATTTATCTTTCTGGGAAACAGAGCCACCTTAAAGACACTACAGTGGAGATAAAAGATCAAGAAATTCTCCTCACAGGCCTTTATAAATATTACCTAGTTCCTCTTCTGCATGGAAGGCTGGCACTGGGGAGCAGCTTGCCAAGCCTTGGGGACAAGGGCCCTCCTTCCTTGGAGACTCAGTACTGCAGCCTGAGGCAAGGGGCCCCCTCAGTTCCTGTGACTCTGGGTCTTCCACGGCCCTTTCTTCCATTTGGAAAGCTGAGATTGCTGCCGCTCCTGCTGGCAAGTGGCAGCTGCCTGTGGCTCGTCCCGTCTCTAAAGAGGGCTGTGGCCAGGTGTGTGATTCACCTCCCTCTGGGGAAGCAGAGTCTGCAGGCAGCTGGGAGTCCAGAGCAGCTGGGCAGCCATGCCCTCTGCTTCATTGTGAGCAAAGCATCGAGGAGAAGAGGGAGATGGTAAGCACCATCTTGGCTCCTGGGAGACAAGCTCAGGGGAAAGCATTAGGCTATTGGCATCCGGATGGCTGCCAACACTAGTCCAATGCTGCTCTGTGGAAGCCTGGTGTTTCCTCCTCTTGCTATTCAGAGTTTCACCAAAACTAATCTTTTTTTTTCTTTAATGAGTGGCACAATTGCACAACTGGTAAAATAGCTTTGTATAACAGTGACAGAATTTCTGGCTTCTTTGGATGGGTTTTCTTTAAACATTTCACCTTTGTTTTCAACTTCTTAGTGTGGAATGGTTTAGTTCACTTGGACATTTTTTAAGGCTGTGTCATGACCTAACCCAGATTAAGTTTTAGATGCTGTCAATGGCTTCCTCAAACTTTAAAAAAACTAAGTGAATGGGGATGTCCAACATACGTAGGCAAACATAAAATTGTTGGCAGAAGGGTAGCATATGGCTCATAGTGATTTATACTCTCCTGTCTACTTAAAAATCAGCACCTGAGGATCCAGAGGCAGCCCCTGGATCACACTCATCCTGTCTGCCTCCTTGGGCAGGCTGGGGGAGACCTGGCTTGAGGCTGCAAATAGAGGGCTCCTCCTGACTCAGGGGGTGGTGCACCTGCTCTCTTCCTTGCCCTGGATCCCTCACCCCACCTTTCGATGACCCTAATGTGAATTTGGCATCCCAGTGCGGTTGTTTCTGAACATACAGAGGGTTTGGGTGTGTGGATACATGACTAAACAGGTACAGGTCAGGCCGTCTTTTCTATTTGCAGGGAAACTCCCTTCATCAATCTTCAAGCGATACGTTGAACATTTTTTCACAGAATCCCAGCGTAAACGAGCCTGCAGAGGACAGCCTAACTTGGGGATCAGAGGATGGGTCTAATGTTCAGGAACCTGGTTCCTATTTTCAGCTCTAATTCAGCTGTAATGGAATTTTAAAGCCAGAGGGAGTCAGAAATATCAGTTGTCCCAGTGGATTATTAATAGCACCCCCTTTCCCTTCAAAAAAGACTTGGCCTGAGCAATAAATGATATGGTCACCTATGAATGCAATACATAAAAGATCTAGAGTAAAGTGAGTTGTCCTGCATATTGGGCTTCATTGGTGGCTGAGCTGCGTCTGGAACCTAGGCCTCCCCTCACCTCATTCTGGCCTCTCTGCCAAGTCACTAACTGCCTCTGTGAGTCAGGTTCCCTGCGGGAAGCACTGTATACATCCAGCCCAGACAGAGAGCTGATAGATTTATATTGTCTTGCCAAAGAGAAGTTCAACATGAATGCTAGGGGTTCAAGGAATTGTTCATCACAAGGTCAGGTTACTCTATTTGTTTCAGGGTTCTAATGTTAGCTTATGGCCATGTTTGGATAATGATAGAAACTCTTTTAAAAGTAGAGAAGTTAATTTTTACCCATCCTCATATAATTTCTTACAATTTACTTCTGGTAGTCTTGATAAAATGTGACCAAACATGACAACCCGGCCAGATATTTCAGAACTGCTCCATCCTTTGATGTTAAAAACAAAACCAGAAACTATCTAAAGCAGACATTGAACTGTTCTAATCTTAGTATCTACTGGGTGGGAAACTGAAAGCCATCATTCAAGGCAGTAGATATAGAGGATCATGATGGAAGTTTCCTGGAATTCTTAAGGAAATGACAGATCTGCTTAGTCTAGTCTTCACTGATGTACTTCATTTCCTTCCTGTGTGGTTTCTCCCTAAGAAAATGTATATAAACAGTGTCCCTAGCTCTTATATCCCCTCACCACCTTCCAAATTTCTATTCTACTGGCTCCCAGGAGTGAAATCTATTTTTGAAAAGAACTTGAATTCAATAACTTATGCCTGAAAGTGTCTAGCCCTTTATTATGTATTCTTCATGCTCTTTCTGGGGAATAGAACAGCATCCTTTGGAGATGGCTGGCATTGGGGTGTCTAAAGCAGGAATGAAGAAAACAGGAGATCCTCTCCTCTTTCATTAACATATCCGGTTCAGGTCCCACAATTTAAAAAGGTGGAGAGTCCCTGGAACTAACTCAGAAAAGCTCCTAGATGACTAAATAATAATAAAACCAAATCTATAAGGAGCAGCAAAAGGGCATGACTTGGACAAGACTAGAAAACCATTTGATGATGGTGTTGAAAAGCATGGAGGGTGGTCTAGGAGGTCAACCATCAGCTATTCTCCTGGACAGCTGAGAGTAGACAAACCAAGCCCAGAGATTGGTGTGGGCTGCAGCATGAAGGGTGTTGAGTGAGTCAGGAAGTAGTCCCTCATTACGCAAAAAAAATTACCTTAGAAAGAATTTTATTGGTAGAGTCTGAAAGATGGGGCAGTCCACCAACCGTTTAATTTTTAATCTTAGTTTTGTTTTGAGGCTCGTGTTAACATATTCCCTAATTCATAGTACACATGAGGCCCTTCTTAGGTTCTTAGGTTTTACATCTCATTCTATTTTTTCTCTCCCATTCACCCTCTTTCTTGCTCTCAACACCATATTTTAAAATCTACCTATGTTGCTGATTATATTTCTAATATTTCTAATGCATTGTTTCTGCTTTTTATTGGTTTCCTATTTATATTCACTCTTTGCTTATTGAATCCTCTAGACATTTCTGTTGCCTCCAGTTCTCACAAAAGATGCCATAATGAATATATATATATATATACACATATATATATATGTATGTGTGTATATATATATATGTATGTATGTATATAAATATAGTTGAACACCCTTTAGATCTGGTTGATGGGGAACAGGGAAAAGGGTGGGCTTGATGACCTACATTTTCTTTAAGCAATGTGGAATACTAAATTGTCATGAGATATAGAGACACATGATATCACAAGTTCTAGTCTAGTATTTAAAATCTTTAGAAGCTTTTCTGAGTTCCTTACTAATTTGCTAAGACTTTAATAAGAGACTGAAATAATATTCTGGAACTTAAAGAGTATGATCTTCAATGATCTCCACTTCTCAATGTCATTTTCTTCAACTTGGGCTAGTCGATTCTACCATTTCATTTCTCCATACTGGTCATTAATTACCTGGACAAAGCAAATGAAATGTTCTAAGAAATCATATTAGTCATAATGTTGAATAAGTTTCTAAACTGTTTTGTTATTTTTTAAGTTTATTTATTTATTTATTTTGAGAGAAAGAAGGAGAGAGAGAGAGAGGCAGCACACGTGTATGAGCAGGGGAGGGGCAGAGAGAGAGACACACACACAATCCCAAGCAGGCTCCTTGCTGACAGCACGGATGTGGGGCTCAAACCCACAAACTTTGAGATCATGACCTGAGCTGAGATCAAGAGTTGAACACTCAACCAACTATGCCATCCAGGCACCCCTAAAATGGTTTGCTATTTTAAATGTTTATTTATTTTGAGAGAGAGAGAGAGAGAGAGAGAGAGAGAGAGAGAGAGCGAGCTTGAGCAGGGGAAGAACAAAGAAAGAGGGAGAGAGAAAATCCCAAGTAGACTCCATGGTGTCAGTGAGGAGCCCCATGCAGGGCTCAATCTTGCTATTGTAATGATTGCAAAACCTGATGGCATTTAGTTGCCCGACATTAGATCCTGAGTCACCAGGAAAGGGATTAGAACCTTAATAATGATAGCTTGTATTTATATAGTGTTTATGATTTATGGTGCTCTTCATAAACATAATCCATCTCACTGAATCCTACAAAAACCCGTGAGATGGGTAGGGGTAGGATTACTGTAGCTAGGTAGAGGGAGCTTCAATTGTACATGAAGAAATGGAGGTTCAAAGCAGTCAAGTTATCCAAAGTCATTGGTGATTTAAGCGACGTTGCTGGAAGCAGAGTGAGGGTCTTCTGAGACTCCATCCAGCCTTTCTGCAGCATCATGTCTAATGCTCAGAGAAACGATCTACTTTAGGTTCAGAGTTATCCCCTGAGCTGGACTTTCTGGAGTATCTGTCCTTTTCAATTATTTTGTGATGTTAATGAGACGGCTGTAGCTGCACACCCTCTGTTTGTCCCATCAGTTGAACACCTGTTCGTAAAAACAACTCCACTGGGTAAAAAAAATACAGCCTATATAATTGAGTTGCATGGCAACAAGCAGCATGCATGATTGGACTTTGGAGCGCCAGAAAGTACCAAGTGCATGTCATTTTATTCATTACCTAATTACAGTCATAAAATAAGAATGGCAGTTGAATCATAAAAAAAAAATAATTGATTCCAGTATATTTGCACAAGGAGATAATTCCATTCTTCAGAGTCTTTTCTAGACATTTCAAAATGTACAAATAACCTGAGGAAGTTATGCCTGCTTGCATTAGACAGGTTACAATGGCCTACGTGTGCAATACCATGAAATTCCCTAATTACTGTTCCTTACTGTGTAACTAGGGCTCAGGCAAAAGTATCATAGGACCTGGTATACATTTTCAAAAACTTAATCATGGTGAAATTTCCCCCAGAATTACAAATGGACAGCCCCTTTTCAGAGTCAGGCACTAGAAATAAGAACCTCTTCAGAAAAATAGAACTCTAAAGTGACCAAATGGCTGCAGAGCAATGTGACAGTTCTACTTAGTTATCTATGAGTGGGTTCACTGTATGAGTTGTGTGAGTGTGTGTGAGTGTGTGTGTGTGTGTGTGTGTATAAGTAGGCTTAATGCCCAGCACAGAGCCCAACACAGAGCTTGAACTCACGACCCAAGATCAAGACCTGAGCTGAGCTTAAGAGTCCAGTGCTTAACCAACTAAGTCACCCAGGTGCCCCTCACTGTGTTAGATTCTTAAAATCCAGACTGATTTTGGGATGCCTGGGGGGCTCAGTTGGTTAAGTGTCAGACTTTGATTTCAGCTGAGGTCATGATCTCCTGGTTTGTGAAATTCTACTCGGGATTCTCTCTCCCTGTCCCTCCCCCACCGTGCGCATGCGTGCTCACTTGATTGCTCGTTCTCTCCTCTCTCTCAAAATAAATAAACTTTAAAAAATACCAGACTGTGGCGCCTGGGTGGCTCAGTCGGTTGAGCGTCCGACTTCAGCTCAGGTCATGATCTCATGGTTCCTGAGTTTTGAGCCCCGCCTGGGGCTCTGTGCTGACAGCTAGGTCAGAGCCTGGAGCCTGTTTCCGATTCTGCATCTCCCTCTCTCTGACCCTCCCCTGCTCATGCTCTCTCTCTCTGTCTCTCAAAAATAAATTAAAAACATTAAAATTTTTTTTAAAATACCAGACTGATTTTTATCATCAGTGTTTAAGTTTTTGAGCATCCCTCCTCTTCTATTTAACAAACATACATCTTCCTACCCTGAAGCCTATTTATCTAATTTAATTAATTAATGCTCTAAATCAAACAGAATTAGGCAGCCAAATGGGTTACCAAAAATGAATAAAATAACTTAAAACATAAAAAGGATATTTATTATCTTCCATTTTGACTTACTTGTGTCATTTTTCCTCTCCACAAACTGTTTAGAAAGTTAATCTCTTTGTTATTTGCTTCTAACCTTAGTAGTGTAACTTTCTCTTTATGTTTAATAGTTTTCTTTAGAAAATATTGAGATTCCCCCAGCCCACAGCTGTAGCAGAAATCTATTTGTCTAATTTCTAGGTGCATTAGGGCATCAGACATTTTCAAAGAGATCTGATAATTCAATTTACTTCACAAGTCTCACCCCTGCGGATTATCTGGTTTGAAAAGCCCTGAGCACATGGCTGTGCCTGGTGGAAATCTCTAGCACAAGCTGTTTTTGTTCCTTTGTTATATTTGATCATAGGACCAAACTTTGTTTGAGATGTAATGACCACTTACTAAGCATTAGCACAACTGTACTAACAATACCCAAAGCAGACAGAAGCCCAGGCACAGTCACCCCATCAGACAAATTTGCATCCTGCCCATTCAAACTGGAATAAAAATGAAACGTCAGGAAATTTGAAGCAGTAGTGTATCCTTTTATTTTTTACCACAAAGCTGCAACAATAGGTTTTCTTAAAAGCAGAAAGCAGCCTCCTGTTAGGGATGTGTGTGTCTGTCCTCTAAGATTCTAACAGAGCTGCACCTTGCTTATCTGTAACAGCAGTAGATACTTAAATTCAATAGGAATATTTCTAATGTCCCACACCTCAGCAAAATATTTAACATTTTTCACATAAGAGGACCAGATATCCAGGTTTCCCTGGGACATTGGAGGTATGCTGTTGTCCTGATGTAATTATTCACAGCACTCCTTTTACACATATGTGTTCCTGGTTAGATGGCAAATTATATGGTCACGTTAATTTAACAGACAGGCTGAATATGAAAAAGCACCTCGGTTCAAAATGTTTCATGGGCTCTTTAGTTGTCCTTTGAAGGAGAAACCAGGCACAAAGAGTTCAGCAAACCAGGGGCATAGCCTGGAATGGACCATTGCATTCCTCTTTCTCAGGTCAGTGACATTAGTAAATTGCTGATGGGGAATAACATGAAAATTTAAACCCAGGCTATGCTGATCATCAGAATTTCAGAGAAGAAATGATCTCAGAGGTCATTTGGCCCAACGTTTTCACTTTCCTGGATGAATAAGTTATTACACTTTTGGAAATGTGAACATCATTTTACAGTCTTCTAAGTTGTTTCTTGAGAAGAATCTCACTGGATCACAATTATAATAAACAGGCAAGGAAAAAAGTTTTTCACCACATTTTTCAGAGAAGAGAAGTAAGTTAAAAGAAGAAGAAGAAGAAACTCAGCCCAAGTCATGTGACTATTAAATAGAGGAGGTTAAATTGAAATTCAGGTGTGACTCTACCTGGTAGTGTCTTTTCCAATATCCTATACCCGTTTAATATTTTCATTCATTAATGAGGATTTGAAATATATCCCCTACATATATCCATTAAAGAGATACAACACTCCTTCTGTAACTAAGGCTATACACTCCAAAGAATTTTATTTCTGCTTCTCTCTTTCTCATCCCACCTGCAAAGAGCTCTGGCCAGCAACTCAGCTGTTCTTGTCTGACAGTGCCTCTTGGCCCAGGAAATGCAAGGCGCAAAACCTTTCCTATCCTCTTCTTCCTTCTCCCTTGGGTAAATGGACCATGCAAGTAATCCCTGGCTTTTTCTTCATTGATCATTAATTATGTCTTAAACAACCTACTTGTCACATCAGTGCTTCTCAACATTCCCCTTTTTTCTTTCCCCCTCTTTATTTCATCTATGACATGAATATAGCTCTAGTGATTATGCCTTTATAAGAGATGGGAAAGTCATACTTCCTGAAATGAAAATTAAGTTCAATCAACATGCACTCAATTTGTATTCACTGCACATCCAACAATGTGTCTGGGACTATTCTGGATACTAGAGATACATCAGGGTTGTGCTATAAACCTCACACTTCCTCAAAGTTCCCTGAAAACCCCTTCAGTATCTGCACAGAACCTCACTTCTCTAAGCCCAAGTCTTAATTAAAACTGCTTTTTCTTAAGCATTTGCTTTCAAGGTGAAATGATACGAAACTTTCCCAGGATATTTCAACAGGAATATCTTCTACTTTTTTTCTGTAACAAATATGTAGCATTTTAGTTACACTCCCTCTTGCAGGTTAGCCTGGAGTTCTATCTACAATTTATAATGTTCTGTCTAGAGAAAACTTCTGAATTTGTAACAATCACTGTAGAGGCTGACTTTTGGGAAAAGCATTCTCTTTACAATATGGAGACTTCCTATAAGGAGATTACAAAAATGGGGTTGCCTTCTTTCATTTGCCCATTTCTTTTTTTCTTTTTAAAGCTTATTTATTTATTTATTGAGGGGTGGGGGTGGAGAGAGCAAGAGCGAGAGAGAGAGAGAGAGAGAGAGAGAGATCAATCCCAAGCAGGCTCCATCCTGTCAGCGTAGAGCCTGTCAGCGGGCTTGATCCCATGAACCATGAGATCATGACCCAAAATCAGGAGTCAGATGCTCAGCCGACAGAGCCACCCAGGTACCCTACCCATTCATTTCAAAGGAGGTACACCAATATTCTGCTTATTTCATAGCACAAAAAAGTTTAAGGTTTTATTATTATCTTGAACTATTTCCCCATGTTTCTACATACAAAGCTTTGACTTAAAGTTTGGGCTATCAATGAAAAGAACTCAGTGTATACACACAGAATTTTATGTGCAGGGTTAGTGATTAATTCACTGCTAGAAGTCATTCACAGACACTCCTTGCACCCGCCCCCACTACCGTCTCCAATATCTCTTCATAATATCTTGCCATTTTCTATAAGTAGCTGTAGAAAGTCTAGACAACTGGGGACTTGTTTCAACAAGAGCTTCGGGAGATTCCTTAATCAATTCAACATGACTCTGTAAATCTGGCAATTAAGTATCAGCAACAGCCACCAAGGTCCAGCTGGCCTGGCTGCAGTGAACCTTTATATTCCATTCTGTCAGACGTGGAGACCTTTATTCATTTGTACACTATATTATCCACATAATGTCATCTTTCAACTTATGTCTGTACCAGATAAAGAAGAGCATGTGGGGAAAAGAAAGCCAGCCTTGTTGGTGGTGCTGGTGGTATTAACTGAAATCATTAATCCATTTAGCTGGATCAGAGCCACGTCAGTTCCCAAGGGTTTGAAACATGCCACAGGGAGGGAGACATTGTTGCCAGACTGGCTCCACCCCACAGGGGATAAAACTGCCTTGGTTTCATCCCGGGAGGTACCACCTGGCTTCACTGCTCCTCTTTCCACAACCATCCATCAAGGCTCTTCTGTCTACATGGCTACTGAATGCAGAGGGAAAATACAGTGTAGGGCTAAGCATATGGATGCAGAAGCTAGACTCTCTGGGTTTGAATCCCTGCTCTACCACTCACTGGGTTTGTATTTGGGGAAAATTATATACATCTCTTTGGGAAAGGTATAGAAGTTTCCATTTACATCAGTTGCTACGTGTATAAAATGGAGACAGTAAGAGTGCCTATCCCATAATGCTGCTTCCTCTGATGATTACATGAGTTGATGCATCTCAGATGTAAGACTATGCCAGGCACATAGTAATTGCTCAATAAATATGTCGTTAGTAAGCAGGGATGGGGTTTCTGTATGCAATTCAAAAATAGGAATCAACTCCATGCTGTTTCCGGCAGTAAGGACCAAAAGATTAGGAGGCTGGAAAGTTATTTTTTCCAATGTAATGTTTTGGTTTTGAACATGATCAGTCCTGGTTGTTGAAAACACAGAACAGTGTTTTTCCAACTTACGTCCTAAATCAAGTCATGCCAGATGCCATTAGTAAAGTTCAGTTTAGCAAATAATGGGCACCTATTAAGTGCCAAATACTCCTAATGAATGCTGGGGAGATAGAAATGTTTAAGAGATGACATATCCCCCACAGAAGAGCATATAATTTAGTGGGGAAAACAGGCCCAAGAACAAATATTTATTTTTTTTTTTTAGTTTATTTATTTATTTTGAGAGAGCACATGCGCATGGGGAAAGGGCAGAAGAAAGAGAAAAAATCCCAAGCAGGCTCCATGATGTTAGAACAGACCCCAATGCAGGGCTTGAACTCATGAACTGTGAGATCATAGCTGAGTAGAAATCAAGAGTCAGATGCTTAACTGACTGAGCCACCCAGGCACCCTCAAGTTATTTTAAAATAATTTCAATTGGGCCATTATTCTCATAGGCCCAGACAGCCCAGAAAAATCTATTCACCAACTCATGGAGTATTTGTTCCTGCTTATACTTAACTCCTCGCTACTCATCTTTTGATCTATTAATGCTTCCTCATTAAAAGATGAAAAGATAAATTGATAAGTGATGGTGAGAAACTTGCAAAAAATACCAACAACTAAATTCAAATCAATGCACAATGTAGAAGTGCTAATGAGAAAACATGCTTAAAATATGACATCTTCCCCCCTCCCATCCCTCCGTGTTAGTTTTGAGAAATTCCATCCAGAGATACATCTTATGATGAAGCAATATAGACAGCATTTGCTTTTTCTTTTTTTAAGGTTCTGCTTTCAGCCCTGTACTTTACTGTTTCAGAAAAAATTTTAAAAGACATTGGCTCAGTAGGTTAAGCATCCAACTTTGGCTCCGTTGTGAGTTCTCACAGTTCATGAGTTCAAGCCCAGCATTGGGCTGTCAGTGCAGAGTCTGCCTGTGATTACCTCTCTCCCTCGCTCAGCCTCTCCCCCATTTGCTCATGAACATGCTCTCTCTCTCAAAATAAACTTAAAAAAAAGAAAAAGAAATTGCAACTCAGATAGAGTGAAACTTATAAACTGTTCTTACCAGCCTGCCACCCAAGAGACACCCCACCGAATGCCTAGTTCACAATTATTTAAAGAACAATATCTTCCAAAGGAATTTTTATATGTTAAAGTAGACTTACAGGATCCTGGAGGTCAGGATAATGTTAAGCTAACACTGCCTTTTGCTCTGAGCAACATATTAACATCTAGGCAGCTGAGTTCTTAGAGGAAGGTCACTATGCCTACTTCAAGGGCTTGTCAATGGGCTGTAAGTAGCAAGGAAATTTAATTTTTTCTTTTGCCTTTGTTTTCCACATCAATCAGTACTTGGAACTTTTAATTGCTTGTCCTCGGGACTATATTAACTCAAATTTCATTCTGCTCTTAATTCTGCTGGGTTTCCTGGAACAGAGGGGCTTCTAAGGCAAGAGGAAAGTGAATTTTTAAAAATGTTTTACTTATTCTTGAGAGAGAGAGAAAGAGCATGAGTGGGTGAGGACAGAGCAAGTGAGGGACACAGAATCTGAAGCAGGCTTCAGGCTCCAAGCTGTCAGCACAGAGCCTGACATGGGGCTCAAACTCACAAGCCAGGAGATCATGACCTGAGCTGAAGTTGCATGCCTAACCGACTGAGCCATCCAGTCACCCCAAAAGTGAATTTAAAGAGGAATGCCTGAAAAGTTGTAAGCTGAACTAGCGACTACACAAAGCACACATAAAAGCATAATCAGATAGACAGAACTTAAAAGAAAGCAGCACTTCATATTTTTAAGCCTTGGATTTCCAACTACTGAGAGAGATGTAATCCCAGAGCAGGGCTGAAACATCAAAAACCAAACCTAAGGTGACCCCTTTGCCTGACAAAACTGGGGCGGGGGGGTGGGGAGGGCATCAGAGGTACTTGGGATGGTGTGGTTCCAGGCGACCAGCTGGAATGGCAGGAATTCAAGTACAAGTTGGCATCTCTGTCTTCCTGCCTCATTGAGTCAAGTGCAGCATGTTCTGGGAGAACAGCGTGCTTGTCTTTGTGAGCTGCCAGGTGGTTCTGCATGTGTGCGAAGCTGTTACCCTGAGTCAAAATTTAAGAGCTCATATCTGATGCACAAACTTGAATGAATCTCCCCAATCTATCCGTACCTCAAACAATGGAGTCAGAACAGAAGTTGAGGGGGTTACCTTGGTATTAGGTAGACACGAAGGCTTTCCCAGGAGACATGTGGAGGTCTGCACGAAGGCTGCAGGAGCAGCAAAGGGAATGAGGCTGGAGAGACCACGACAGGTCAGCAATGTCTGCCCTGCGCTGGGAAAGCCTGGCTGCCGCCGGCTCCAGTTCTTCACGAAAATAACAGACATTGACTAACAAGAGAGCTCAAGGGTGCAAATAGGTGATTCGGTGATATCTTAGAATCTTTGACATCAGTAGAGCATAAGGAGATTATATTTTAAAGGTATAAATCAATCTTGTTGCTCATGAACCCACAAACTGCCTTTACTGCTAGAGTCAGAATAAAAGGTAGAATTCTGAGTCTTCCTCTAAGGCTACAGACAGATTAGTTACCCTTTCTCAGTAGCAAAAAGGGACTAATTCCATTCTGACTACTAGGAGAGGATTGTGTGAGAAACCAAAAGAACAAATTGCTTTTGACCGGGGCTCAGCATCCCATACTCATGGTATGGCAGTCCAAACACTTGAGCCCATGATTTGGTTTCACAG
This sequence comes from Mungos mungo, assembly GCA_004023785.1. Classification (NCBI taxonomy): domain Eukaryota; kingdom Metazoa; phylum Chordata; class Mammalia; order Carnivora; family Herpestidae; genus Mungos; species Mungos mungo. The sequence continues at coordinate 25,326 of PISW01010507.1, read as the reverse complement.
GTTTATACCCTGCTTTAAACACACAACCTAATAGTCTTTCTTTTTTTTTTTTTAACACTTCCTGTCTGTCCCTTCATCCTTTCTTCTTCTTTTACTCAGTTATTTAAAATCCATATCTGTTGTTTCTTTCTTTCTTTCTTTTTCTCTTTCTTTCTTTCTTTCTTTCTTTCTTTCTTTCTTTCTTTCTTTCTTTCTTTCTTTTTTTATAAGTGCAGAATCAAGTTCTGACTTCCAAGGAGCTGTGTAGAGGGAAAATAGGAATATTTTTAGCATAAGACAGACAAAAGATCTACCGTAATTGGTTTTCCATGCATCTTTTCTATTGTTTTTTTGTGAACCATGGAAATAACAAACTAGCCTGGAGATGAAGTCTAAACTCTCAAAAAATATCTCAAATCTCCTGCTGGGTTGGAATAGGAATTGCTTTTAAACAGTAAACAGTAAACATATGGAACCTTTTAGCCCCAAGAACTTAACGCAAGATGAAAACATAAATAGCTGTGAGAGATTTAGATATTACTCATGGATAAAAAGAATATGTAGCAATTTTGGCAAAAATTAAGTTTGACAGCACAAGTATCGATAAGGATGTGGACCAAAGGAAATGCTAGACACTGTTTGTAGGAGTACAGTTTTGTTCGACAACTTTGGAAAAAGAAGTTGATATTCTGTTGTAAACTTAAAAGCCACATATCTTATGACCTGTTTCACTCGTGTATACCCTAGAGAAATATCCTGGATGTGCTTCAGAAAGCATACGAAAAAATGTTCCGAGAGGCAATGTTCATAATATGAAAAAACTGAGAACAATCCAAATACCCACCAGCAGGAAAAGACCTAAATATAGTATATTCACAATGTGGAAACACTGCTGAACTACTGAATATGAATGACCTTCTCTACATGCAGAAATATGGATGAATCTTGAAAACATGTTGATAAAAAAAGCAATTCACAGAATAATTATGTATTATTGCCTAGGTGCCTAGGTGGCCCTAAGTTGAGCGTCTGACTCTTGATTTCAGTTCAGGTCATGGGATCGAGCCCCACATCAGCCTCTGTACTGAGCATGGAGCCTGCTTAAAATCCTCTCTCTCTCTCTCTCTCTCCCTCCCTCTTTTCCTCTCCCTCATTTACTCTCTCTAAATTTTTTTTAAATATATATAGTATAATACTACTTTTATATAACTCAAAAATATACAAAACTAAAACAAATATATCCTTTCAGGAATCCATACATAAGTGCTAGAAATAATTTAAAAACCAAAGGAATGATTAATACAAAAATCACAATCTTAATTTCCTCTAGGGGCAAACAAGCCAGAGGGTGGGTTGGGAAGGCAATGCAAGTAGCTTTCATAGTCTTGGCAATGATTTAATTCTTAAATTGAGTGGGGTTCACTTATGCTTCGTAAGTCATATGTGTATTACAAATATCCTTTTGATACCTAATGACCTTTGAGTGGAAAATCAAAGTGTTTACTTCCTTAATCTTCTGGGTAGACTTGATGGAAAACAACTTCCATGCTTTCCCTGAAAATGTAATTTGGTACCAATATAGATAAAACTCTGGGGAAGATGGATCATTGTCTGATCAGGGATGTCCTTTGAAGAAAAAAAAATTCTAATTTCAAGATACTAAACGCTTATTATTGAAAATGGGGAAAACCAGAAAAATATAAAGGAAAAAAATGTATACCATCTGTAGACCCATGATTTAGATAAAATCACTTTTAACATGTTGTTATATTTTCTTCTAGTTTTTTTAATATGTAAAACTAGAATTGCTATAACATTTAAAAAATATATTTCCCTATTTCTATTTAGAATCTTGTTTCCCTGAAGACAGTAATGATATGTGTATAGTGTATTTATAGTCTAATGTTCGGTTTTAAGTTCTAGTACACAAGTGATCCATATAAGTGATAACTTAAGGACATTGATCAAACAAAAAACAAAAAAAATACACAAACAAAAACTCTCTTTTTGAAAGCAGCCCTCACGTTAGCCTGAGGAGGCAGGTCAATATTCCATTCCTATCTGTCAACCTCTGGGAGAACCTGCCAGCTTGGGTGTGGCCCTTGCACCCTGTCCAGAGTAGTTCTGTAAGTGACGATTGCACGAAACTCTAATCCCACCCAAAGACCCTCCACTTCTCTTGTGAATAGAGCAGCACATTCTTTTTCTCACTTAAGAAAATACCAAATTCTTCAAGAGCCCATTGCTTCCTGAAAGTCTTGAGTGAATATAAAGGAGATTTTGGCTAAAGAAAATTGGTACATGGCCCTAAAAAATGATTCAACTGCTTTTTTCTCTTTTGGCCACCTTACCATGGAACTCTGTTTCTGAGGAGTATTTACCACTGATAACTGTTTGGTTTGATATTAATGGCTTTATAAAGAGACCAGATGGCTGGGAGAGGGAGAAAATAGTAAATGTGACCCTTAGCAATGTCAGAAGGTTACCAGTTTGCAGCACTCTCGTGTGCGAGTTCATATAGGTAAAAATAAAGTAAATAACAACGGGCTTAGGGGATAAGGGCGAGACTGTCTAACTGAATGTTGGAATTCATTTAGGAAAAAGCCAGCAGTTTTCATTTAACCTCTTGAAAAGGTTTGTGCCTGGCCTTCCCCCAACCACAAAAGAAAATGCAACCACAGGACAAATTACTCTTGAATGTTTCATAAGATAGGACTATAACCACAGCAACAATAGAACTTACTCAGGGATTAAAGTTTAAGAAGATTTAAAATATTTTTAGTTCTTTTCATCGGCAAGTGTTTAGACTACCTTTAGAGAAGCTTTTCAACAGTTTCCTTACTGAAAAGAGTTTAGAAGTTTTATAAGGCCAAGGTTACTAGGGTGATTTGGTTTTTACATTTCCTTTAAAAGAGAGGGAAAGAAACCAAGAACCAGCTGCAAACAATGGTCAAAGAGGCCTGAGATAACAGAAACTGATAACAGAAACTGAGTTTTGTGGAGAAACAGCAGTAGATCTGACTATAGAGATCAGATCTTTCACTCTCATTTCTAGAACTCAAGCTTGTTTGTTTGCTGTACCTTGGAGAAGTGCATACTTTCAAAAGGACTACCCACAAGTCTCCTTAGCAGCCAAGCAAGTCCAGTGGCCCTCGGCCAAGTAACCCAAGGAGTACTTCAAAGTCAACCGGAAGCTACACTTGAAGCCTTATACAAAGTCCTGTAACAGGAAGCCACAAAAATATAATAAGAGAAAATGCACCTGCTTAAATGTAAGGGCAGCAGTAGCCCTTGAGTTATACAATAGCAAACACGTAACCGAGAGAAAGAAATACATTGAGAACAGTCTTTGAATGTGAGTCCAATTTAGAAATCTATACATTTGCTTAATATTTCTAAAGGACTGAGGATCTTACAAAGAGGCAGAAATTTTCATGGAGAAGAGGTGGCATCAGTGTGTCAATGGAATTAGCTGGAACCTTTCTGGGGCAAGAAATAAAGTCAGAGGCAGTCGTTGCCCCTCTCCTGTGTTCTTTTAGGCAAAATGAACAGTGGTGAGTGGTTCCAGTGGCAGCTTTGGCTAGGAAGACAGTCAATGCCCATTCAAAAGCCCCTGCCTTTAAACTGTTGCCTTCCTGATTTTTCTGCCAGACTAAAGACATAATGGGCTGCCGAGAAGGGTCTCACGGGGCACAGGGCTGACACTGAAGCTAAGGCTTTCCCCTCCAGGGTGCTGGCCACTAACTGGGCAATGCTGGAATAGTGCCTCATTCCTGTGCCTCATTCCCCTGGGCTGTTCCGGGAGAGGACCAGAGAAGTTAATCTCCAAGGTTCTCTCCAGTTCTCAACTCCTGGGTCAAAGGAAAGGGGAGACGGGTGCCAACGGGAAAGGAGGCATTTCTGACGTGGCTTGAACCTGTGAGCACTGTGATGGGAACCATTGGTATAGATATTCCAATGGGGGGGTGGGGGGTGGGAGGACATATAATTCCCTAAAAACAGGGAGATTTCACCATAACAGGACAAGAGCCTTGAGGCCATGACTCCCTCACAGCAGAATGGCTTCTTGTCCTACCTGGAAGCCTCTTCAAGTGGCCCAGAGGAGAGGTGAAGACATTTATTAGGGAGCACAGGCTGCGGGTCACAGTAGAACGGGCTGTAACAGCATCAGGTACACTATGCAGGTAGATCGGTGGAGTGTGGCTCCTCTCCAGGCACAAACCACATCAAAACCTACTCAGGATTATGTTGCATGATTTTGCAATTGTTTGTTTAAACAACAAACCAACGTAATTCTCACACTTGTGCGTATCTTTTACTGTCAGCAAAGTCAAGTCCTGTCCTGTTTGTACCAAACCCTCAGCCAAGGTCTTCAAGACTGTAACTTCCTACACCTCCCTGCATCTTAAATTGTGGGAAGGGGGAGGAGGGGTGCACATCCCCCAGCTCAGAGGCTCTTTAAGTATGGAAAGGATGCAGCAGGAAGTCATGTTGCCTAGAATCTGCTAGAGCAATGTTTGGCTCTGAAGCAAGGAAATATGAGAGACCTTGAGGTTGGTAATGAAGTGGGCGCTCGACAGCGTACGCTGTGGTACAATGTCCAGACCGCGCTGGGCAGTGAACGGCGCGTTGACTGGAGGCTGTGGATTCTGGGCGTCAGTGAGAAAAATGGGGTGTGGGGGTGGGAGGGCTGGCGAAGGAGGCTGCAGACTGCAGAGTGACTCACACAAGCCCTCAGGTGGGCATTTCTCCCGATGCTCTCAGTTCCCGGCCTTAGGAACTCCAGGAGGGAACGACGTGTCTGAAAAAGTGCTGCTCCAGTCCCCCCCACTTTAAGAAGTAACTGCTGTCCTTCGGGTCATTTCTTTGAAGGAGGGGTGGGGTGTACAGCCCTCCTTGGCTGAACCACGTTAGAGGCAGAACGACGCGTTCCGGGGAGGTGTGTCCCCACCCCCGCGATCCGTCAGGACTGTCCCTTTGAAGGCAGTTTTCAAAACCACAGCCGCGCTTCCTCCGCTGGTTCCGCGGAGCCTCCGGGCCCGAGGGCGCGCGCCGCGTCATCGTCCTCCCGCCGCCCCGGCCCCAGGCCCGGGGGAAAAGTTGTCGTGAGAACCCCGGGGCAGGCCGGAGGCCCTAGGACGCGCGGCTCTGCCTTGGGACCTTTCGGCGCCTCGGCCAGGAGCCCGGGGACCCGCGCGACCGTGCGCCCGCGGGAGGGGACACCCCGCGCGCAGCGGTGCCAGGCCGGCCGCGCCCCGGATCTCCGTCCGCCCGCGGCCTCGCTCACCGCCGCCGTCCTTCCTTCCCCGCAGGCGCGCCGAGACCATGTCGGCTGAGACCGCGAGCGGCCCCACCGAGGACCAGGTGGAGATCCTGGAGTACAACTTCAACAAGGTCAACAAGCACCCGGACCCCACCACGCTGTGCCTCATCGCGGCCGAGGCCGGCCTTTCCGAGGAGGAGACCCAGGTGAGCCCGCCGGGGCCGTCTCGCGAATGCGGGGTCCCCCTCGCGTCCGCCTCCCACCTAGCCGCCCTCCCCCGACCTCCGTCGCTTCGGCCCGCACCCCGGGAGTTCAGACCCCGCTGCGCTCCGCGTACGCATCCCAGCTTCCCGGCTCCGGGGGCGCCCTGTCTGCCCTCCAGCCCCAGCTCCCCCAGGAACCGTTCAGAACCCTCACGATCACCCTTCCTTCTCCGTGCGTCTCTACTCTCTCCACAGCCCGGGAGAAACGCGCTCTCCTCCCTCCTGGCTGGGAGCTGCGTCCCTGGTTCTCTCTCGCCGCGCTCCCCGCTCCTCCCCCCGCTCAACTTCTCCCCTGGGCTGTGAGCGCAACCTTCGGAAGAGGTGCCCGGTGCGCTCTCTGAGCCCAGCCGCTCCAATCTGTTCTCGGCCGGAGTCTCAGAGCTGGAAGGGACCATAGCGATCAGCTATAAATTCAGTGCACGCTCTGGCAGCCGAGGAAACTGAGGCCAAGAGGGAGAGAAGTGCCCGGATGGCAAGGGTCTTTAAGCTAGCTCTTTCCACCATGTCTGCTGCAGCTTCCCCTTAGCTGCAGAGCTAAAATTGTATATAGTGAGGGAGATTTCACATTGAAAAAAAAAAAAAATCCAGTTTTTTAAATGGAGTTTTCCAAGAAGGTAAGCATCTGACATCACGATTGAAGGGAGTGGAAGCAGATGCCCCCTTAAGTGCATTGATTGATGTATCTATTTTTTAAAACCACCTATATTATTCGGAAAATTGTTTAGGGGAAATAGAAAATGTAACACTGCCCATGATTATTAACCTCCAGGTGCAACGTTGGCTCCTTCAGCTGATTTTTTTAAAACCCTGTCCAGAGTTTATCTGACTTCTATTTTCCCTTTGGTCATGGAAAGACAGTTAGTTATGCATGATGATAATATTACTTGGAACCGCTCTAGCATCTCTCCCAAGGGAGCCCAAAGCATTTCCACACTTCTAGTCTCAGCTCTAAAGCAAAGACTTTCTCATTCTTCCCATTGTATAGACTAGAGCATCAGGTACTTTGACCTCTCCTTACCTTGAACCATACTCTGGTGAGGCTTAAATGCTTATAAAGGGTGCTCCAGTGTATCCTCAAACCAAGACTCTGGACCCCAAGTCTAAAATGATTTTTACTAATCAAGCCAGATGCACTTTGGAGAATTTGCCCATAGAAAATCCTCTCATTCCTAAGTCAAATAGAAAGTCAAGCGTATCTGTTTTTAGCAAAGGGAGCAGCTGTCTGAATAACCAGAACTTAACGGTAGGTGATTTACTGCAACCCAAGTCCAACAGTTCATGTTTCTTGGAAGCCCTTGGGGAGGCAGCCTGCTGCAGCTTTATCATTTAAAATCCCACACCATATTTAGAAAAGAAGAGTGATCACAGAGATAAGAATTCATCTTAAAAAAGAAAAAAAGGCTGCGGATTTATTGTGGGCACAGTACCAACTAGGGGTCTGAGCTCTTCTCAGCCTCTGATTCTCCCACAGTAAATCACCCTTATCTGCAAGGCAAAATAATTATGCTGCCGTTTGTGATGACTGACATGTGTCAGGTATTGTTCCAGGCACCCTCCAAGTATTAAATCATTTGTCACAACAGTGCATAGGGTAGGTAGTATTAGCTCAGTTGTACAGATAAGAGAACCAGGCACAGAGAGGTTAAGGAACTGGCCCAAGGCCACAACTGGGAAGTAACAGAGCTAGGATGTGACCCGTGGTAGTCCGGTCACAATCCAGACTCCTGACTACCTTGTTGTCTTCGGGGGTGCAGGGGGTGGAAACAACTTGGGGAGGGAAGGAGGACTGAAAATTCAATTTATATTGTATTTCTTTCCCAGTGGGAAAAAATCCATGCATTATATGACAGTCATCCTATGTTCAATCTTTTCTTGAGATTCACCCTATATGAAAGAACAGAAATGAAACCAGGTGAGGGGCAGGAAGAAAGAGAGGACACCTGATTCTTTCTGTGATTGAGGTCAACCAATTTAGACTTGTGACGGCAGGTTCACCTGGCCCCTTGGGCAGTCTTTCTTCATTGCCCCTCTTCTGCCCTCTGCAGATGAACAAATGGTAGATGTAACCCTGTCACAAGTGGGTGTGAGGTGAGTCACCTCAGAGCAGGGCCTCTGGCTTCCTTTTCCTGCCATGGGGCCAACAACTTCTTCCTCCCTGAGGCTGCCACAGCTCTGCTTGCCCCCTGCCTTCCTGTGTTGACCTGCAAGGAAGCATCTGAGACCCCAGAGCTCTGGGGAAGGTAAAATTTAGCCAGTTCAGGGTGTCTGCCTTCTGTCACTCCTTCCTTAGATGGGTCTCATTTTCCACCTTCCCATCCTTTCCACCCAAACTCTTTCCCAGCTCACCCCACCCCCATGTGCATTGGTTGCTAAGAATGGTTTCTTCTTTAATCTTCTCAAACAACATTTATATTTTTTAAAGTGCCTTCTGGGGCACCAGGGTGGCTCAGTCAGTTAAGCATCCACTTTGGCTCAGGTCATGATCTCATGGTTAGTGGGTTCGAGCCCTGTGTCAGGCTCTCTGCTAACACCTCAGAACCTGGAGCCTGCTTTGGATTCTGTGTCTCCCTTTCTCTCTGCCCTCCCCTACTCATGCTCTGTCTCTCTCTGTCTCAATAATAAATAAACATAAAAAAAATTTTTAAGTGCCTTCTGGAGATATAATGCCCAATGGTGAAGTCTCATTTCTTGAGACTTCATGTATCATGAACTATATATAAAATTATTTTTATTTCTAGTGGGCTTTGCAGGGACTCTTTAACTTCACGAAGACCAGGGTCTACTGGCCTACATATAAGCTGTGTCTGGTATCAGCACATCCCCAATTTCTATTCTTTATCTGTGTTGCCCCATTCTACAGGGAAAGATTACCAAAGCCAAAGAAATAATATTTATTTCTTATATCCAGTCCCTCACCCCTAACACTACCCACACCCAGAATTGGAATCGTATTCTTCGATTTCCTAGAACAAGTACTACTTTAGTAGAAGACAAAGAAGCATGAGATGTTCCTGTGAGATCATTAACTAGAGCTGATTCCCATCACTGATACTTTGGCAGGAGCAAGAGGGACTAGAAGTTGGAAACATTCTCGGGGGTTCTGATGACCTCTGTTCAACTGTCCCACCGTAGGACAGCGTTCTCTGCTGCAGCGAGAGACCCGCAGGAATGGGGAGTGAGGCGAAGGGTGCTCTAATGTTTAACTTTTTAAGTTGCATTTGCTGGGATCTAGAATGAGTTTTTCTCATGAGAGTAATAAGATATCTCCTACATTTAAATTAGATCCACCTTACAGAATCCCAACCCCTGTGCCTTCTATTATTTTGAAGTCAGTGTTAGAAGGGGCTGGGAAAGCTCTTCTATCAGTCCCTTGGGAGGTCGGGAAGATCTGCCATTTTCTATTATAACTGATTCAAGCCAGTGTAGCTGGCGTTGGTTCTTAGAGAGGTTTCCAGTATTTTTATCTCCTCTTAATGCCCTGGGACTATTCCCAGAACTCTGGTTTTAGTTGTTGGACATTTTATCAGTGGAATAAAGACCTCTAAGATCTCCTCCTGAAAAGAATAAAATGTTGGGGAAAAAAAAAAAAGAATAAAATGTTGGTTACTAGAGAAAAGGACAGGAACGATGTTATTTTGCCTCAACCCCTCCCCATCACAGTGTCTAATTATCATCTGTTCACTCAGAGTAAATAAATCTCCATCAATGTGGTGAGGTAATGAGGGCATTCATTTATAAGCCAGTGAGGGATGAATGTCTTTCCCAGGGGATGACTGAAACAAGGAAGAGAAGCGTAAAACCAGGTGGAAAATTAGTATTGATGCGAGTGAGACCCGATAAGATTCAGCTCTTGAGGGGAGAAGAAGCAAGCAAGGTGTTTAGTGGTTTTATTAGACAGTAGCTGTCTAGCTAAATTATAATAAACATATTTGATTTAAAATATAAAATATTTAGAAAAGCATTGAGCTTTTCTTGAACTTCATCCCATCCCCCCAGCACTAGGGTTCACTTTGTTAGGCATTTGGATGCCAACTCTACAGTTGACAAATGTGGTCCTTACGAAGTTATTTTTGGTAACTGTACATTAATATTCATTACTAGTATAAAGGTATGGTGGCTCTTCTGAATGAGGCCAGCTCAATCATTTCATCTTAAATGAATCCTGATAGAAAATGAAACTTTCCTCCTCCAAGTTTTAATTAGTCAGTCTTAAAAACTTGGCCATTTATTCAGCCCTAGTAACTGGAAATCCTATTGAATCAGATCTTGTAGCCTCAAACCCCCCACAGAGCTACCTCATTAGCAAAACTAGAGCCCTGCGGCTCTCACATCAGATTCCAGAGTTAACTAAACACACACAGATTACAGAAAATGCATCTACCACCATTAGCAGTAGAACTTTGGTTAAAGCCACCAAAGTTACATGAGCTCACTTCTTCAGGTTAGTGATCTCCAGGAACGGAATATGGCACCTAGAGAGGAGCCTCTAAAGAGAAGGCTTCCCTGCATGTAGTCTGCTGCCCCTGGCTTTAGATTACTTTTCCCTGCTGCCACCCCACAGTACAAAACATAAGACAACTGATCTTGACAGCCTTGTAAGGCATTTCAGTGTGTAAACTCTGTTGTACAGTTAGGGCGAGTTGTAAGTATGGCTCCATGCTCTTCAGCTAACTTAGCCTTGGTATAGAGCCCTAAATGGTTCTGTGGCTCCACTCCCTTCTAGCTCTAAGGCCTTGACTCCTAGAGCACTCGTCCCCTGTAGTTCTCACTCTTTCTTCTAATCTTGGGCATATGCTGAACTGCCTTTCAGTTACCTAGATCTCCGCAGAGATGAGACTTTGCCAAGCATGACCCTAGAGCCCACCCTATTTGTCCTGAGGTTGAGTCTGCATCTGCCATACAAAGTCTGAGCCCTCTGGATGTTTCTTACCACACTATCTCCATCAACACATCACAGGCCTGGTGTCCATCTCAGAGCTGTGTTCTTTTTGCTTCTTTTCTGTGCCTTCACGTGCTTATCTCTAGAACAGGTGAATTTTTAAAACCCCAGAAGAGATGGTAAAGACCCTCTAGCCTTACCTCTCTAGTTGAGCTAACTGCCACTGTTTTTAAGGGGCTTCTTCAAGTTCTCATAGCCAATTGATCACTATAGAGCTTCCTATTGGTAGCACTCAGGACTACAGAGCCCCCCGTGGTCAGCTGCCCAAGCAACTTGCCTGTTTATATCAGCATGACATGAAAATATCATCATTCTCAATGTATGCCATGATGTGTGAAAGGCTGGGAAACAGGAGAATCAAGCCTGGTGATCTGACTTCCCACAGGGCCCTGTGACTCATCCTCTCCCATGAGGATCAGTGCATGCTGCTTTTGTTTCTTCACTGTTCCTCTTCAACATTGTTTTTTTCAGAAATCCCAGTTTCCTCCTGGCCAACCTGATCCATACCCTAGCCTATTCCCCACCCTTATCTCCTCTTACCTCCTATTCTCCTCTTTGCAGAACCCCTCCCCCCATCCCTCAGGAGCATAATACAAGGAAGCCCCACAACATATAAAAGTGTTTTAGCCCTCACACAGTACTAGAAGTGTCCCATCTGGGACCTTTCCTAAATCCAAGGTCTCTTGTGTAAGATCAGAATATCTGGGTCACACAGAGCTAGAAGACTCTGAGTAAGCTGGAAGGCCCACTCTACTCTCGCTGCTCATCAGCCCTGCAGCAGGAAAGTTCGGGCTAGCCTACTCCGTGGATCCCCAAGACGGAGTGCCCTGAGGTTGCCCAGTACTCTGTTTTCCATTCATTTTATTTAACAAGTACTTACTAAGCACCTCTAATGACCAAAGCCCTTGAGAATATTACCACACGTGGCTGAGACATAGCAGCTATAGAGAGCTATCTGGGGCATCAAGGAGATGCTTCAATTTCTTTCATTCAAGAAACACCAATTAATCTCTGTTAAGCCCTTGTGCTAGGACCTAAGGATGTAATCAATGATGATAAGATGAATACAGTCTCTGCTTTCATGGATCTTCTAGAAGGAAATGTAGACTGACAACAAGTGAATAAACATAGTAATTCCAGATATTAAAACTTCTGTGAGGGTAACAAAGTATTAAAATAGAGAATAAGGAGATGGGTGGAGAACCTCCTTTAGATCAGGTTAGGGAAGGCTTCATTGAGCAGGTTCTATTTAAGCAGAGACCTGAGGCTGAGAAGGAGATCATCAAAGAATGAAGACAGAACATGCTAAGCATAGGAAATAGCATGTGCAAACGTCCCTAAGCAGGGAAGGCAAGTGTCACAATGAGAAAAACCATCCCCATGGACACGTTCCTGGTTCCTCCTTTCCAGCTGAGCCACAGAGGCTACCTTTGAGAAATGGAAAGGATGTTTCACTTTTTTAGTATGTGACAGGTAATTTTGCACATTTTTATCCTCCAGAAATGGTTTAAGCAGCGCCTGGCTCAGTGGCGACAGTCGGAAGGCCTACCCTCAGAGTGCAGATCCGTGACAGACTGAGGAGATGCTGGGCACTGGCGGCTTTCCTCCATGAAGACCATCCGCTGTTTCTCTCCTCAGCTTAACCAAGCGTTTTGGTTTTTCAGTGTAGTCCTGTGTGTTCCACTGTTAGCTGTCTTGCTATTTAACACAATGTATTTTTTTAATGTACATAACTAGAAAAGAAAGTAACAACAGGAAGCTATATGTGGCTTCTGTGTAAAGCAGTGTCTTGGCTGGGAAGTGGTGAGGCTTGCATTTCCCTTTGGGTCTTGATGATAGATGGTGTGAAAATCATCTAAGTTTGCTTCTGACCGTCACCTCCCAGTACCAGTTTATTTTTGCCATCCATTTTGGAATAGGCAAGGCCTCTGTTGAAAAGATAACATGACCCAGGAAGGGGAGCATTTCCTTCCGATTCCACTTTCCTAAGTGGTTTTGCTTATGTTGCATTTTCCTTATGTTACATTGAGATTAAGTGAGAATACAGAGAGAGATTTGAGTCATTTGGATTTCATAAAGCACTTCCTTGGATTATAGCTCCATTCACTTGGAAAGAACCCAGTTAGGCTGGATGACAGAAACTCCACCTGGCAGAAGATCAAGTAACTATGGGGGAAAAAAAGCCACAAAAGTCTTGAATTTACCTTATTTAAATGCATTTGTTAAATGTATTTTACTAAACAAAATGAACTGCTTTTTGTCTCTGAAATGATATTCTAAATAAAAGCCTTTTTGTTGAAAATGCACTGAGTCCTCTGCAGATTTTTAACCAAATAATAAACTTATAAAAGAGAAACAGAATAGCTCCAACACAGGAGCAGACTGACAAAAGAGCTGTCATTTTCTGAGTCCTTGCTACTCAAAGTGTGGTCCAGGCCTGGCATCATCTGTGTTTGCTGCAAGCTTCTGAGAAATGCAGAATCTCAAACTTCAATCCAGACCTACTGAATCTGGATCGGCATTTTTAATAAGGCACCGAAGTGGTGTATATGCACACATAAGTGTGAGCAGCACATTCTCTCACAGACCCTACGGGCAAGTTACATCCATTTTCTTTTACAGCACATTAAATATCTAAATAGTCTATCAGTTGGGGCTCCTGGGTGGCTCAGTCGGCTAAGGGTCCAGCTTTGGCTCAGGTCATGATCTCATGGTTCATGGGTTTGAGCCCCGCATCGGGCTCTGTGCTGACAGCTAGCTCAGAGCCTGAAGCTTGCTTCAGATTCTGTGTCTCCCTCTCTTTCTGACCCTCCTCTGCTCGCGCTCTCTCTGTCTCTCAAAAATAATAAATAAATAAATAAATAAATAAATAAATATAAAATAGTCCATCAGTTAAGAGTGTATTTGATTGCATGGACCAGTAACTCAATTACAATGGATTAACCAAATAGGTCTTTTTGTTTATTTAATTGATTAACTGGTTGTTTTCATATGGGGGCAGCAGCAGGTAAGTGGCTCCCTGATGTTGTCAAGGACCTATGGTCATTCTGTCTTCCTACTTTGTTATCTTTAACATGTAGCTTTTGTGTTCATGGATACCAGGTGGGTGCTTGGCCATTGAGTCTGCATTCAGGGGGGAAAAAAGGGAGGAGGGGCAAATGCCAGCTAAGTCTCTGCCCTTTACAAAAGGTTTCCTGGAGGCCCCCACTTAGCAACTTTCACCTACATCTCATTGGCCAGAATTTAGTTACATGGCCAAGCCTAATTGCAAGGGAGGCTGGGAAAGTGAACATTTTTAACTGGGCATATTGCTGCCTTCAGCAAAATCAGGGTTCTGCTGGTTAAAAAGAAGGGGAGGATGGATATTGGAAAGGCCACTGGCAGTGTCTGCCAACCCAGCCTGGAATAACAGTAGTCTACACTTCTGAACTCTTACCCACAATGCAGGCACAATTTTTCCAGATCTTTAAAATAAAGAGCCCAGAATAAGAAACACTAACAGTCATTCAGAATACTACTGTTTACAAGATCCCATTAAACGTCCTTGGCAAGTCCTCTCTCTTTACCTTAAAACATTTCTTCTGTAAACAACACACAGAGCGACCCAGCGTCTGAAAGAAGAGCCTCATCTGGCATGCTCCCCTGCAGTCTAATTAGTGGTGCCCTGAGCATCTCTCAGCACCAAGGCTGGATGCTGACATCACTCTCTGGAAAGAAAGAAGGGAGAAGGTGGAGACGAGGCAGGAATGTGTGCATATAATAAATACCTGCATAGAGAGAACATTCTTACTTTCATAAACACTGGCTAACAGAGAAGAAAAAAATGACTCTGGGCAAAGCAGATGCAGAGCACTGTGATTTATCCAAGTCAGGCCCTGAAAGAGACACTAAACCAGATCTATGACACATGTCAGAAGTCTTTCTAGCACATCAGAGACATGATTCAAGAACAATCCACCCAGGACAAGAGGAGTTGACCAGCTGGGCAGAGAGTGTGCCTTGGTACCTACCAGGAAGCACCATTTGTGACAGAAGGGTCACTTCCTGTGTTCACCAGGCCCAAGAGTCAAGAGTACTTGAATGGCACATGCTGGGAGAAAATTCCATGTCCTTTTAATTAACTAACTAGTTTGTTTAAACAAGTGCCAAGTTTTTTATTTATTCATTTCTTGCATTTGAAGTACTCTTAACGCTATCCATAGCTTGAGAGTCTTTGCCATAGTCCTGAACTACCACACACTTGCAATCAACCATTCTCTGGTTTTCCCTCTCCAACAGTTTTACAAAGGCCTACCCATTCCCTTAGTTTTGTGTTGTCATGAACCTTAACCAGGTGGATTTGGTGTTCAGCACAAACGGTCTCCACCAACTTGACATACACAGTTGGGTGCAAGCCTACAAAGATGGGCTTGGTGCTTGTCTAAGGCTTTGGTGGCTTGCAAATTCCCTGTGCTAGGTCATCATAGATGAGGCCAGCCTTGGGCACTTTTGTAAAGCAGTATCAACCTCCATTACACCACCAGCTGCAATGCCTTCCTTGTCCGCCGTGGTGGGGAAGAGGTGGAGGCGAATCTTGAATGTCCTGGAGCCTCTCTGCTTGGGCGGCTCAGAAGTGACAGGGAAGGTCAGTACCCTTTTAAATATGGATTTATTAACAATTCTAATCTTCCTGACTTTACTCTTTCAACTGTAATACAAGGATGGCAATACTCTGCTTCAAAAAAAGCACTTTGTCAATAATAATCATAATTACTATTGCTACAAAGTGCTAACAAGAATGGGGTAAGGAGCATTTTGACGTCTGAGAGAAGTCTTCGTGAGAACCCAGAGCTGTATGTTTTATTATCAGGAGTCTCTTCTGGGACACTCAGGGCCACACACCACAGTGATAACACCCACCCCAGACTGAGAAAAACGCCAGAACCCCTATTTCTTCGCCTTGTGTTCCAGTTCTGCTACTGCACATAGTGTTGACTACTCAGACCAGTAATTACTCCAAACATCTTTTTCTTTTGCCACCTTTCTCTAGCAAGAACGTAGAAGTTGGAAAATTGAAATACTCATTTTTCCATCCTCACTTGGAGCTGTGGTGGTCATGTGACACGGTCTGGCCAATGGGGCTTAGGACGACGATTTGGGTTGGGTTGGGAAGGTGGGAGGCTTTGGGGAAGAGTTGCATTTCTTGGTAAAGAGTACAGGGGCAGCAGGCTCTGTTTTTCCTCATTTGCCTTGAACCAGTTTCATTTGTTAATTGTGGAAATAGTGATAAGCAAAAAACCAGAAATATGTAATAAAACCAACAAAGCCATAAAATTTATCCATGATCCCTCTACCCTGAGGTAACCTATTATTAACTTCAATATTATGGTACATTGAGGGGAGACATATTTTAAACGTGTTTTTTAATTCTGTTTTTTGAGAGAGAGAGAGAAAGAGAGAGAATCCCAAACTGGCTCCTTACTCACAGTGTAGAGCCTGTCACGAGGTTCTAACACACAAACCATGAGATCATGACGTGAGCCCAAATCAAGAGTCAGATGCTAACCGACTGAGCCACCTCAGTGCCCCATGTTGTAGATGTTTTATATCAGAAGTTCCCAGGACCTCCTCCTTGGGTATGATTAATTTGCTGGAATAATCCACAGAACTCAGTAAAACAGTTACTCACTAGATGTACAGTCTATATTATAAAGAATATAGCTCAGGACCAGCCAGATGGAGGATACAGGGGGCCGGGCCCGAGCTTCCATGCCCATTCTGGGTGCACTACACTTCCCAGCACCTCCACGTGGTCACCAGTTCTGAAGTTCTGTGAGTCCTGTACTTTGGGGATTTTATGGAGGCTTCATTAAGTAGGCCTGATTGATTAAATCTTCAACCTCCAGGAAAGCTCTATTACACAAAACGGCCTTGCATTGGTGATCCTTCAGGGAATGAGGAACGAACTGCTTGAGCCATGTCTGTGGCACACAGTGGACTGAAGAAACATTTGTTTCTATCTGCTTTCTTTTTCTTGAACCCCGTTACATTTGGGGAACTCCTCCTATTTAATATGGTCCTGGTAGAGCAGTTACTCACAGAATCCCCACTCTACTCAGAATTAGACATGTGACCCGCTGGCCAATCCAATGCCCTGTACACACCGGGACCCAAACAAGGTTTAGGCTCTTGACCTCATGTGGGCCAAAGTCCTTCACCAGAGTTTTCCCAGTTAGACCTGGAAGGGCAGTTCTCTATTATCCTCTTACACGGAGAGTTATGAGGATAGAGGCCTGGGCTTGCAATCAGCCGTCTACCCAACCACATGAGAAGGGCACTTGGTAGTGGAAGAGAATGAAGCCAGGCAGAGATGGGAGTTTCAAGGAGAAAAAGAAAGAGAGGTCAGGTCCTAGGGTCCTGGTTTCCCACTCTTCCCTTGGGCTGCCCAGCTTTCCTGGCCCTGTGAACTAACGAATTCTCTTCTTGCAGTGTATCTGTCATTTGCAGCAAAAAGAATCCTGACTAACGCCAGAGTGGAAGAGAAGAGTGCACGGGAGGAGGAACGTCTGCTACTAGAATAATTAAGAATCCAGGAGAAGGAAATCAGAGTAAAAAACTAACCAGGAATATATAGGCCAATAAACCTTGAAAATAACTGGGCAGAGTATCAGATCTGTCTCAGTTGATGGGGACTTGAGAAAAAAATAGTTTTGCACATTAAAGGACAAGATGACAAGTAGATAATTTATGGACATCAGGACATACCTTTTTGAACTAAGTGTAAAGTATGTTAGATAGGAATTTGTCACCTTCATAGGGACATTTTGCTACTCTCTCTTAACTCTTGCCATCACCACATAGAAATTTTGCTCCACATATTTTACTGTTCACTAAAAGTTCATTTTAAAACCTGCCAACTGTTTCAAATGTGTCTCTGCCCAAATTCAATGCCAAAGTATCTAGCCATAACAATGGCAATAAGAAAAATAATCTGAAACTTCACATTCTTTCCCCATGATGGAAGTACTGAGAGGTAGTGGCATGGACACAGGCAAGGGTCTGGGACATCAGCCACCGCTTATGCTGGCAAGGCAGCAGAATAAGATTTGGGATTTTATGAAGCCTGCTGCTGTGTTGTTGTGCTCTACATAAACAATTACAAATTTTTTAATGTTTATTTATTTTTGAGAGAGAGACTCAGAGCATGAGAGGGAGAAGGGCAGAGAGAGAGGGAAACACAGAATCTGAAGCAGGCTTCAGGCTCCGAGCTGTCAGCACAGAGCCCAACGTGGGGCTCGAACTCATGAGCTGTGAGATCATGACCTGAGCTGAAGATGGACACAGGCCTGAGCCACCCAGGTGCCCTCTACATAAACAATTATAGGCATGAAGAAGTAGAGGTTTCTAGAGACCTTCTCCCTTCTCCTTCACCATCATTTGTATGCTTACAAATATTTAAGTGCTGCCACACTGGAGATGTGCTCCTATGAATATAAATTTCAATGTGGGACACCTGAGTGGCTCAATTGGTTAAGCGTCCAACTCTTGATTTCAGCACAGGTCAGGGTCTCACAGTTTGTGGGTTCGAGCACCATGTCAGGCTCTGTGCTGACAGTACAAAGCCTGTGTGGGATTCTCTCTCCCTCCCTCTCTTTCTCAAAATAAATACACTTAATTTTTTTTTATTTCAGTGTAGCTTTTTATAAGAGTTTCCCTCTTTAACTTAGAAAAACATAAGAAACATTAGATTTGAATCTCCATTTATGTAACTCCTTCAACTATTTACATATAATGGCAAAATGACTCATAGTTCATATGACTCATTCTTGGAGTTCCAGATTAGCAATGCAGAAGAATTTTCTTATTCTTTCTTCCAGATGGAAACTCCTTCTCCTCACTCCTTTCTTAAAAAGCTTTTGATATGGGAATCTGACATTGTCTGGGAGTGAAGAAGGCAAATTTCAGGGAACAGTGACCCTAAGGATAAGAATCCTCTGGAGCATAGGAACTATGATCCAGGAGCCTAGAATCATTTTTAGGATATAGACTGTATATTCATGTATGAGAAGGCAAGTGCACATGTATATTTGTATGGCTAGAAGAGAATGAGGAGAATTCTGTGCATACCCTTTGCCCTTCCTTCTTCCTATAGTTTTATCTGAGGAGATGGCTTCTCAGCTAAAGATGAACTTTTCTCACCTCTCTTATAGTTGGGTTTGTTTTTTTTTTTTGCCACCTCTAACAATCTGCCTCCTGGTATTCACTACTTTGCATAGTCCCTTCCCACATTGTACCAGTGTTGGTCTGTATGATGATGTGTCACTTCTGAGATTAGATTAAAACACACTGCATCTTCTCTCTCAGTCTGTCTTTGAGATTATTTGCTCTGGGGGAAGCCAGCTGCCATGTGGAGCAGCCCTATAGAGAAGCAACTAAGGCCTCCTGACGACAGCCAGTGAGGACAGAGGTCTGCCAACAACCATGTGAGTGAGCTTGGAAGTGCATCCACCAGCCCCTGTTGAGCCTTCAGATAATAGCAGCCCTTAAAGTATAACCACCCAGCTAAGCTGCCTCTGAAAAATGTTTGTTGTTCTAACCTACTAATCTTTGGAGTCATTGGCTTTACAGCAATAGATAACTAAAGTACTAGGTATGGAAGTGATGTGTGCTATTTCTTTTTGCTATAAAAAGTATTATGTGTGCCCTCTTATTCTCTTCCCACTTCCCCTGAACTAGAATGTCACTATGGTAATGAGCTGTCTCAGATTGTATGGATGGCAGCATCACATTAGAGTTGGGAGGGGAGCAAAATAAAAGGAGCCTGAGTCTCTGCATTGTTCAAAAATACCTGGTCCACCTGCATTAACAACCAACCTCCAATCTCAGTGGCTTAAAAGCAATGCTTTATTTCTCACTCCCACAAATCTGCTACAGCTCTGAGAAATTTTTCAAGATGACTGTCCTTCATATTAATAATGCTGCCAAACTTCAGTGACAGGGGAAATATGGGCAACTAAATGCTTCTGTGGCACACTCCACACTCAGTCACATTTCACTGACCACAGCAAGTTGCATGATACCTTCTAACCCTAAGGGGGCACAGAAGTACAATCCTCCCTTATTTCCAGAGAAAGGAGACTGAACATATTTTTTCAATAGAACTAATATCTACCAAAGCACTCAACACCATCAAATAATCACATCAGCCCTGGACTCCAACCAGGAAGGAGCCTAGTAGAGAAAGAAACTTGTGTTTGATTAAGTAGCAGTGTTTGGGGAGCTCTTATTGTAGAGCCTAGGCAGTATCTTAAACAATAAAAGCATATAGCTATTAAAAAATGGATCTAGGACCTGCCTACATATTAACTGGTTCTAAAGTTATTGACAAGGGAAATGAAGGCACACAAATGGGTAGCCCTATTTGCTCTTCCAGATCTACTGTCCATCATCTTCTACTCTATTCTGTGGCCAAGGAAGGTAATTGTCTCAGCCAAGCTCCTTTCCCTCTGACTACTGATTGAGTTTAGCCAATGATAGTCACTACTAGGAATATCAGAGGATAAGAGTAGAGTAATGTCAGGGTATTTTTGCCCTGTCTATATCTATCCAGAGTCACAGTTTGACAAAGACTATGTTCTTCTAGCCAAGGCCACAGTTTCTGGCAGGAGGCTCTGTCCAAAGCAATTATCTCTCTAGTTTCCAACAATGTCTCCCTCCCCTTGACCCATTCTCAGCCTAGAAGTAGTAATTGTTATTAGCCTTACTGTTTCACTTGTTGGTTTCTCTTAATATGCTCATATCTTTGTAGAGCCCTTTCATTAATCATCTGCAATTACCTCTGTTATCCATTTCCTGCTAGTACCCCAACCAATACAATAATTCTCCTCAAATTATAGCTATTAGTCAAAACAGTCAGTGATTTAAAAAATGGACAGATATGAAAGTCTCAAGAGGATGATGATCTTTTGGATCAATGACTTAATAGTCAAAGAAAACAGGCATTAGCACTCAAATCTCATGGTGCATGGGAAAGGTAGCCCCTTTATTGGCATCATCAACATTGTGAAAAGTCAAGTGGCATCTTAAATATTTGTGACTATCCCAAATCATTCTAGCAAAAAGCTATGTGACATACTTATTCTAAAATTAAAGCTTATCCCCAAATATCTCCATTATTCATTTCAAATATCACTAACTTATCTACTTAGTTCCTTAGCTGGAGTTCCATTGAGTTCATCCAGGAAGCTCTAATTAGAACATGGAATTTTCCAGGTTTCTGTTTCAACAACACACAGGGAGCCTTCAAATCCCACAGGCCACAGAGAGCACTGCTTGCGGCCCAACTCATCCATGGTGAGAGAGGAAAAAATGAGAGAGAGAGAGAAAGGGAAGGAGGGAATGAGGAAGAGAAAGAGGGAGGGGGGACATGAAGGAAGGAAAAAAGAAAGAGAGAGGAAGGAAGGAAGCGGGGAGAGAAAGGAAAGAGACAAAGAGGAAGAGAAGGAAGGAAGAAATCTGCCTATCAAGTTCATCATCAGCAAATAAGGAGCTTCCTCTTCCAAATTAAAAAAAAAACAACCCTCCCCCTCAAAATCCCTCTCATTTGGAAGTGCTTCCCAAAGAGCACAAAGGTGGGGGACCTAGAAGAAAATGTGGCTTTGCTTTCAAACACAGCTACTTCCAATGGGGCATCTTCAGTGGTCAAAGGAAGAGCCAATAAGATCGTGGAAGATGATTTTTATTCAGAAAGAGATTTGGGATAGAAACTCCTCTATGACTGAATAACACAGTTGAGAAGAAAATGAAAAATATCAGATTCTTCATCCACTTTAAATATTTTCTAGGGTGCCTGGGTGGCTCAGTCGGCTAAGTAACCAACTCTTGATTTTGGCTCAAGTCATGATTTCACAGTTCATGGGATGGAGCCCCATGTCAGGCTCTGTGCTGAAAATGCGGAGCCTGCGTGGGATTCTCTCTCTCTCTCTCTCTCTCTTTCTCTCTCTCTCTCAAAATAAATAAACTTAAAAAACATTTTCCTATTCTAATCCAAAACAATGCCAAAAAAAAAAAAACAAACCCCATGTGTATTTGTTTAAATGCTTCTGGCTATAAGTGACTGAATATCCAGCTGAAAGTGGTTTATCAGGCTTTCTATTGTTTCATATTAAAAATGTAGGTGATTCCAGGTTTGCTTAGTTCAATAGCTCAACTAGGCCAGAGCTCTAGGTTATCCTTTCTGGGATCTTTTCTCCATCATCTCATGGTCCTAAGACACTGCTTTACTTCCAGGTATCACATCCCACATAATATCATCCAAACACAAGAAGGAAAAGCCCCAGTTTTTCCCTTAGACAACTCTCATTTTTCTTTATCAAAGAGGAAAGCCTTTTCCCAGAAGCCCACTTTCCCCTCATTATCTAGAATTGGGCCACATGCTGCATGCACCCCATGCCTATAATTGGTGAAAACAGCACTTAGAACTGAGTGACACATAGCCAGAACTCATTAAATATCTGTTGAATGAATGAAAGGTGAATTGGATTACCATGGTTGCCTTAGACTAATTACAGTCCATCTCCTAGAGTCCATTTTCCTAGCACATTGTCACTTGATGACTCAAGAAAATTGTCATTTTCTTATCAAGGAATAGGGAACAAATGGCTCTTAGGCAGTAAGCCAATAGTGAATGCCACATTAGGCTATTTCTTCTTAGAGCAGAGAATGAGAGCAACCCGGGAAAGGGCTAATTATTTTTTAATGGTTACTTTGAAAAAAATGTTTTCCGATTTAAACAAATCATTCATGCAAGGAAGTATCTCATTAGCAGACAAGTTACCATATTCTAAAGGGAAATTAATCTTCTATTTTTCGCCCTACCTTAGGCATCAGTTCCTTCAGGGTATTCTGTCTTGGCCCACCAAACCCAGGCTAGGTTAGGTGTGTTTCTTGTGTATGACCAAGCACTCTACCGCCTCATAGTACAGCACTTACCACACCGATTATACTTCCTGTTTGTTCTTCACCCCTGTAGTAGCAGCTGTTATGGGTACACTAAACTCTGTTTCCTTTTCTTTTTTTTTTGCACCCAGTTACATTTCCCGACTGCCTTTGCAGTTGGGTGTGGTTGCTGACTCAGTCTGGCCTGTGCAATATGGGTGAAGTGGTGTGAGCCACTTGCAGGCTTGGCCATAAAAACTAGCCATGTGATCTCCTAGCTCTTTCCTTCTCATCTGCTGGCTGAACAGAGAGGGCTCTGGGGGCACAGAGGAATGTGGAAAGAGCCTGGGACCAGGAATGGGTGCCTGGAACGGAATACCTGCTGTTTTTCCAACCTGAATCAGACTGAGATGAAAAGTTGAAGAGTGTGGGTTTTTACTGTGCTAAAGTCACTGAGAATTAGGTGTTCGTGAGTGTGTGTGTGCTTTTGTCACAGCACTTACCACGCCCCCCGACCCCTGACTAATACAAGTCCCCATTAGAATAAAAGCTTCTTGAAAATAGAAGCCTCTGCCATCTTGGTTTGTTTGTTTAGCTCAAGAGGTGGGATGAAGCGAAGAGGGAGGTGGAGGGGGAGGAAGGGGTGGGATGAAGTGGGCTGTGGTCCACAGGGAGGAGTCAGTGGCAGTGAGCCAGGTGGCTGAAGAGGGTCATGTGGCCAGAGAAGGGCCTCCAGGGGTCTTGGAGGCAGAAAGTCAACTTGAGGTGGGAAGAGGAAGAAAGCTCTGTCCAGATTTCAGCTAGCTGGGGTAGAGGGGTGTCTACCCATTTTTTGCGTAAACTTTATATGCACTTTAAATGGGTATTCCTTGGCCTAGAATAGTGCCTGTCATGTAATTGGCACTTAGTACATTTTTAAATGAAATTAATATAATTCTTTCAACTTGTATCAAGGAGCTATGTGCCAAAATTGCTTTAACTTTGTAATGCTATCTTGGTAATTTTTCATATCTCCTCCTAGCTCAACACTGAAACTAATGTAAATCTCTTTAAAGGGGGATGGGGTTACCTGAGGTGATTATCCTCCGTGGCAACAAGAGAGGGAGAGAAAAAGCTGCCTGTCAACTTTTGAAACTGCATTACTGGGGAGAAGACACTGCCTACCCCCACCCTGGGAAAAAGTGAATGGTGGAAAGTTTACCTCAATTTTTTAAAAAAGATTTTATTTATTTATTTATTTATTTAAAGAGTGTTAGCAGGGGAGGGGCAGAGGAAAAGAGAAAGAATCTTCAGCAGGCTCTATGCTCAGCACAAACCCCAACCCCAGGCTCCATCCCACGACCCCGGGATCATGACCTGAGCCAAAATGAAGAGTCAGACACATAACCTTAACCAACTAAGCCACCCAGACACCCCTTATATGTTAAAAAGGGCACTCAAAACATTTAAAGATCAAATGGACAGTGTCGACAAGGTGCTCCAATGTAAAGTCAAGTGAGAAGGCAAGATTCTTGCTGTTATTCCCAGCACACATATGTGCTGGCATTGCCGAACCTCTAAACAATATTTCTGAGTGGTTTTTGATACACCAATGATATCAACTGGAGTATCTCTTTAAAAGTGTAAATTCTGTATTTTTAACCAGCTCTCCTGTTCAGTGAAGCAGGAGAAACATCGTTACCTGCCCTGCTTTTTCTTTCTTGTATTATTGTTTTTCACTATGTTAATTGGAAAAACTTTTAGCAGCTCCTATTCCATCAAATCCCTTTAACTACCTAATGTCCATGTTAGGAAAAGACCCAAAAATAGCTCCAGGGTTTCCTTCCTGCTGGCACTGGTTGGGGTGGGACATTTACAGGTACCCTCTCTGGTCTCTGTTTTTATTCTTTTTCTCTCATCCCCAGCTGCAAACATTGCTAGTTCCCTGTCTTACAGACCCTTGCAAATTTCATGCCACCAGGAGTTTGGCTCAGGTAAGGTAGTCGCTGACTGCTTTCTCATCTCAAAAATGACCACAGGAATTCTCACTGTTGGTGAAAGTGAAAAAGGATACAAGCACTTCAGAAAAACCATCTGGCAGTGTCTGCTAAAGTCAAACACATAAGTGACCTATCTCCCAGCAATTCTACTCCTAGATACATTCCCAAGACAAGTGAATGTTTTGTCCACAAAATGCATGTATACCAATGTTCACAACAGCTTTATACATAATAGCCCCAAAACTAAAACAACTCAAATGTCCATTAACAGGACAATGGATAAGCATTATGGCATATTTATATCATGAACTACGGCACAGCAAAATCAAAAGGACAAACTACAGATACACATAACAATATGCATAGCTCCCCAAACATTACCCTTTGCAAAAGAAGCCATACACAAACCAATACCTGTTGTATAATCTCATTTGTATAAAGTTCAAAAACAGGCAAAACTAATATACAATGATATAAATAAGAACAGGGCTACTTCTGAGTGAGGAGAGGGGGCTATTGACCTAGAAAGTTTATGAGAGAATTTTTCTGGGAAGAGGGAAACATTCTAAATATTGATTTGGCCTGTGGTTTCACAGATTTATATATATGCAAATCACTCAGCTATTTTTTTAATAGTTTATTGTCAAATTAGTTTCCATATAACACCGAGTGCTTCTCCCCACAAGTGCCCCCCACCATGACCATCACCCCCTCCCCCCCTCCCCCTCCCCTCTCAGTCCATGGTTCGTCTCCAGTATTCAGTAGTCTCCCTTGATCTGTGTCCCTCTCTCATCCCCACTCTCTTTCCCCCTTCCTCTCCCCATGGTCCCCTGCCAGGTCTGTCCTGTTAGACCTATGAATGCAAACATATGGTATCTGTCCTTCTCTGCCTGACTTATTTCGCTTAGCATGACACCCTCAAGGTCCATCCACTTTCCTACAAATGGCCATATATCATTCTTTCTCATTGCCATATAGTACTCCATT
>PISW01010506.1:0-49216 GCA_004023785.1 Mungos mungo | reverse complement strand
GGGTCCCGCCCCCGCCCCGCCCTGGGTCCCGCTCCCGCCCCCCCGCCCCGGGTCCCGCCCCCGCGCCGCGCCGGATGCCGGACCGACTCCCGGTCACAGGCTCGCCCTCCCCTCCCGGCCGCGTCCCGTCTGGAACAAGCCCGGCTTCCCGAGCCGCCGCCTCAGAGCCCCCGGGGCGGATCCGCAGTCTCGGTGAGGCCTCCCTCCGCCTACGACGGCTTCCTGCTGTGTGGCCCTCCCGCGCTTCACTAAGCCGTGGGTTTACTCGGTGTCCCTGGACCCTCCCTGGCGTTCGACACGAACGTCCCGTGCCTTTCGCGCGTCACCTGACTCCCCGCCTGCCACCCGGTCCGGACGCTGGCTCGCCGAGGGCGCAGTGACGGCCGGCAGGTGTGTTTGGACGAAGCCCCCAGTGAAGAAACGGAAACGCGGGGCCAGGAGGGCGCCGGGCCGGGGCGGCGGGTCCGAACCTGAGCCTGGCAGCGCCTGCCCGCGCCCGCGGCCGGGCTGGCCCCCGATGCCGGGCAGGGGTGCGGCTACTGCCCGCCGTGCCCCCTCTGGGGGGTGGGTCCCTCTCTGGGAAAGTAAACCTGGAGCGACAACGCGCTTCGTTCTCAGGATCCGCGGGCGCTTCTCCCCCCCCCCCCCCCCCCCCGAGCGCGGCCGGCTCGGACCGCGTTCCGGCGGCGCCGCCTTCCGACGGGCGACCCCAGTCCCCGGGGGCCTCCCAGTCCTCGGGCGACGTCCCAACCCAAAGCCGCCGAACCAAGAGGTGGGGCGAGGGCGGTTCTGTCCGTGAGCCGCCAGCCCGGGGCCTCCGACCCGTGGTCCCTGCGCGGTCCCCCGGGAGGAGCTGGGGGTCTGCGAGCCGAGCCCTCGGACCGCACCTCCCGCCGCCGCCTCCCCCTGCGGTCCCCGCCGCCGGCCGGAGGCCCCGCCTCACCGGAGCGCCCGTCCCGCTCTCCCTGCTCTGCGGCAGCCCTGCGGCCTCCCCGCGCCTCCCCCCGCCCTCCTTTGACTCTGGCCTCCCAGAGACCCGCCCTCCTTCCAAATAGGCTTCTTGGCATCTGCCGTCCTTTGAACAAGAAAACACCCAAGATCTGCAGGACCCGCCGTGGTCGGGGACACGCTGGGCTGTGGCGCTGCCCGGGGACAGCCCGCGCCACGGGACAGCGGGACCGAGCGTGAGCAGATCTTAAAGGTCATTCCGGATCTGGACATGCCACCCTCGGAAGAGGGTGAGCGGAGTGGTGTTTCAGAGTGAGCGACGCCCGAGGCTTGGCTTCCTGAGTCCCGGGCCCGGGATCCCGCGGCTCCAGCAACACGCCCCTCCAGCCGCGGGCCCTGGGCCCCACTCTGAGAAACAGGCTGAAGGAAGTCAGCCCCGGGGCCGAGCCTGTGACAGGGTGATGTGCTTTGTGTCCCTGCAAGCCCTGTGGCCCAGGAGTGCTTCTACCTGGTGCTCCGGAGGAGGAGCCTGGGGCGCGGAGAGGAAAGGCCACCTGCCCAGTTTCAGGGTTTGCAAGGCTGGGTCGTGACCCGGGTCCCACACCCGGGCAGACTGCAAAGCCTGGGAGAGCCCGGCCTCTGGGCGCCATCCCTTCTCCGGCCCCCCAGCCCTGCACACCCCCCTCCCCGCCCCCCATTTCCATGGCAACAGCTGGGGCAGCGGCCCTCCTCCCACTGGTGGGGTCCCTGTGAACGGAAGAAGGGGAAGGGGAAGGTGTCCTTGTCACTCGGCTGCTGTCACAGAATTACACAGATGGGAGGTTTGTTTCTCACAGTCTGGAGGCTGGAAGTCCAAGATCAAGGCGCTGGCGCATCGGTGAGAGCCTGCATTCTGGTTCGCAGACTGCGTCCTCTGGGCGTCCTCGTGTCCGGGAGAGGCTGACGCGGCCCCGGGGTCCCTTGGATGAGGGCGTGGATCCGGCGGTGAGGGCTCGCCTTCCAGAGCCAGCGCCTGTGGCTCAGACTTCTACAAATGACGTTGGGACACAGACATTCTGTCCGTTGCAGGCGCAGGGTGTCCAGTGTGGCCGGCAAAGGGCGGGCCGAGCAAGGGCTTGGACCTCCAGCTGCCCCAAGAAGTCTATCAGATACGTTTGTGCCCAAATTAAAATGGAAACTTCAGAGTCCTTTCTACAAGGACAAAGACGGAGAATGGCTTTGTGGTCTTTTGCAGACGCCTAGGGAAATCCCAGGGTCCCTCAGCCGCGTACAAAGAGCCAGTGGCTCAAGGTATAATTATTTATATGAATAAAAATAAAGCATATGATGGGACATTACTCAGCCAGGAGATAGTCTTGCCATTTGTAGCAACAGAGGCAAACTTCGAAGGTGTCGTGCTAAGTGATGTAAGTCAGACAGAGAAAGACAAATACCACAAATCCCACTTAAGTGGGATATTTAGATAGAAGGAGGAGGAGGAGGGAGAGGAAGAGGAGGAAGAGAAGGAGGGGGGGTAGGGAGAGGAGGAGAGGAAGGAGAAGAAAGAGTTAAACTCACAGCATGGTGGTTACCAAGGGCTGGAGGTGGGAAACGGGCAGGCTCTGCATCAGGCTCTGTGCTGACAGCTCAAGGCCTGGAGCCTGTCTTCAGATTCTGTGTCTCCCTCTCTCTGTCCCTCCCCTCTCTCTATCTCATTCCGGCTCACACTGTCTTTCTATCTCTCTCAAAAAATAAATAAAATATTTTTTAAAGGAGGAAAAAACAAAGTTTAATTCTTTTTTAAAATTTTTAATACTTTTTATTTATTTTTGAGAGACAGAGAGAGACAGTGTGAGCAGGGGAGGGTCAGAGAGAGAGGTACAGAATCTGAAGCAGGCTCCAGGCTCTGAGCTGTCAGCACAGAGCCCAACGCGGGGCTCGAACCCACGAACCGTGAGATCATCACCTGAGCCGAAGCCAGACACTTAACGGACTGAGTCACCCAGGTGCCCCCACAAAGTTTAATTTGTGCACACGGAGGAGGCCAGTAATGACACCAAGTCCTCCCCTCAAAAATGACCAAGACAAGCAGTTTTTATACTTTTTAGGCAGAGTGACAATAAATCCGTGAGGAATTGTCAGGACAAAGAAAACTTACGTTTGGAAGCTTCAATTGGTAAGGAATTCTAAACATAATTCAGGCTGAGGTAGTAAATTAGTAAAAAGTAATGTGTTTATATACAAACTTCTTGGCTCTAAATTTTCTAACTCTGATGATAGGGATGTCTCTTCACCCCTAGTAGAGGGAGGGTACCTTTCACATGAGAGATTTAGTTCCTGGTTTCTGGGGACAGAGGGAGGCCAGAGTGTTTGCGGGGGTTTTATTTTTGTTGTTGTTGCTTTGTTTTTTACACTGCTGTTTCTTTTTTTTTTTTTAATTTTTAAATGTTTTTTATTTATTTTTGAAAGACAAAGAGAGCGGGAGCAGGGGAGGGTCAGAGAGAGAGGGAGACACAGAATCCGAAGCAGCTCCAGGCTCTGAGCTAGCTGTCAGCACAGAGCCCGACGTGGGGCTCGAACCCACGAACCTGAGATCATGACCTGAGCCGAAGCCGGAAGTCCAACCGACTGAGGCCCCCAGGCGCCCCACACCTGCTGTTTCTTACACCTGCTGTAACTTAAAATAATCAATATGCCAGGGCGCCTGGGGGGCTCAGTCAGTTAAGCATCTGACTTCGGCTCAGGTAATGATCTCATTGTCTGTGAGTTCGAGCCCTGCATCAGGCTCTCTGCTGACTGCTCGAGCCTGGAGGCTGCTTCTCTCTCTCTCTCTCTCTCTCTGTCTCTCTCTCTCTCTCTCTCTCTCTCTCTCTCTCTCTCTCTCTCCCTCTCTCTCCCCTCCTCCCCCCCCCACTCACACTGTCTCTCTCTGTCTCTTGAAATAAATGAAAACACAATAAAATAAAGCTATACATCTAGGGGAAATATTACTATAAGTGGAGCGCCTGAGTGGCTCAGTCAGAAGAGCATGTGACTCTCGGTCTTGGGGTTGTGAGTTCAAGCCCCACGTTGGGTATAGAGACTATAAATAAATACATACATACTCTTGAAAAAATTACCACGATAAAATTATAAATCTGAGGCCTGCTTAACAGTAAGTGAGAGTTAAAAGGGCGGAAGCCCCTGGGTCGGCTGGTGAGCGGCCAGGGGGGGCGGAGCGCCTGGCAGCCCCTCCCAGCGGGAGCCCAGCTCAGGGGTCAGGGCCTCGCTGGCACTGGCTGGGGCCCCACCAGGTAAATGTCCGGGTGTCTTCCGCGCCTGTCAGTCGGCCGCAGGAGCAGAGGACGCGTCCAGGCGGGAGGTAAGGGGCGGCGGGGGGCAGTGGAGGGAACCCCGCACTGTCAGGCCGTCGCTCAGCCTCCGCACACGTTCCGGGGCCTGGCGTCCGTCCGCTGGAGGACAGGGGCACCGCCTCCGACGCCCGCCCACCCTGGTGGGGACCCCCAAAATGTCTCAGGACACCTCCGCACGCCCACGAGGCGGCAGGATCACCGCTGGTTGAATCGGAACAGGACTCAGACTTGAGCCTGCGACAGAATCCAGGGGGGCGGTAGGGGAAGGGTGAGGGGGCTTCTGGGCCCCGCCGCCAGAGCTCCGGGTGGAGGAGGTCTGGGAGCGGAGCTGGAGAAGCCCCTGCCCTAAGTAAGCACGATTCGCTGGGTCCCTTTTGGCTTTTCCTCTTCCTCTTTTTTTTTTTTTTTTTTTTTGACATGAAGATTTTTCTACGTTGCAGGGATACATTACAGCCATCAACACATGGGAGTGAGGAGGAGCCAGCGGGACGTTGGCCTTGTGTTAAGCCTTAAGGTAAGTGCAGCCCCTGCGGGAGCAGTGACTCTGCATTCCTGGGGACACAAAGGCGTCCTTGGGTTTGTTTCGGGACTTTCTTTGCACCTGCCGGCCTGGGCCTGCGAATTCCTGCGGCAGTTGCTACATGTCGCCACTAGATGGTGCTGGAAGCCAAGCAATGAAATGGTCGCTCCCGTCCATCTTCCGCAGAATTAGATTCTGGTGGGGGGTTGCCTTGGTAAGGTGTTATTCCCCGTTTAAATCACGAACACCCCCCAGTGAGGCACTCCAGCACCACCGCCACGCAGTTTTCCGTATTATCCAACTCTGCCTAACAGATTTGCTTTAAATAGATTTTTTAAAGTCTTTATTTTTAAGTAATCTTTAGACTCAGTGCAGGGCTTGAATTCCCAGCCCAGAGATCAAAGGTCACACGTTCCGCTGACCGAGGCAGCCAGGTGCCCCTCGTTAAGTGGATTTCGATGCACTTTCACACACAGACGTTTTTAAAGCAAGGTGTACATCATTCTCAGTGGGGCACCGACAGCACCTCGCAGGAATACAAGAGAATAGCCAGAAAGAGGGGGTGAGGAAGGGAGGGGGCGAGGAAGGGGGGTGGGGAGGGGAGCAGGCTATTCGAAGATTCCCAGGAAGGGGCTGTTTTCCTTCAGCCCGTCCTTGAAAGGGAATCATAATAAATAAATAGGAAATAATACTAAATGGGTAATTATTACACATTTTAAGAACATTCTGACACCAAGTTGAGCCTTCTTTTTTGGTAACTGATCTGATTTAGTAATACTATATGGTTTGTCCATATACAGCTTGAAAACCTCTCATGCTGGGGCACCTGAGTGGCTCAGTCCTCGAGCCTCTGACTCTTGATTCCAGCTCAGGTCATGACCTCATTGTTCCTGGGCTCGAGCCCCGTGTCAGGCTCCGCACTGATAGTAGAGTGGAGCCTGCTTGGGATTCTCTCTCTCTCTCTCTCTCTCTCTCTCTCTCTCTCTCTCTCTCTGCTCCTACCCTGCTTGTGCTTGCTCTCTCTCTCTCTTTCAAATAAATAAACTTTAAAAGTCCATACAAGAGATGATTGGAACTTGGTAATGGGAAGCGCGGGGTGGGGGCGGACGACCGAGAGGGGGGCTCTGAGGGAAAAGGACCAGGACTTTCTGGCAGTGGCGAAGTAGAGTGTGGGAGGGGTCAAGGTTAAGGTGCGTGGTCCTCTGTGGCTTGGGGTGCGATGGGGAGCATGGGGACCCTGCAGGTTCTGTCCCCACATCAGGTGCGCACTAGGAATGTTACAGGTATCAGAACTAATCTGATTTTTTGATGTTCTGGAACATTTCTATTAACTGTATGTTTCTTAAATATTTAAAAAATTTACCCAAAGACCTTGGCTCAGCCTTTCCTAGAAAAATCTCTCATCTTGGATTTTCAAATGTATTACCATAAATTAGCATATACTGTCCGTTCACCCTTGAGACCTGATCTGGGTAAGTGGCTACTTCTCGATTCTTCAGGACTCTGATCCTGTTGTTTCTTTGCTTGCTAGTTAGGCTTGCCCACTGTGGGACTGTTTTCGAGGTTCAGCCTCTGATATTTGCGTATCAATGCCTCTGCTTTTCTGTCTTCTGATTCCTTGATTGCTGCTTTTATCCTCACTGGTGATGTTTGCCTGATATTTGCTTCTTAGATTTTCTAAATTTTTAACGTTAGAAAGTTGACCTACAACAGACCAGTCATAATTAAAGCAAACACTTTGATGCTCCGTGTACATGTACACCCCAGTCAAGACCGTGAACCTATCCATCACCCCCAAAACCTTCCTCCTGCCTCTTCAATCCCCCCGTGTGCCCCGTCGCCAAGAGTCGTTTGCATTTTCTGAAGCACTATGTACGTGGCGTCACACGATACCTACACTTCTGTGTCTGGCTTCTTTTCTGCGTCCTAAGATTTCGAGACTCGTCAACGTTGCTGTGAGTGCCAGCGGCTCATTCCTGTTTGTGCGGAGTGGTATTTCCTCGGTGGCTGAACCACAGCTGATTTATCGATTCGCCAGGTGATTGCCATGGGGTTTGTGTCCAGTTTCTTGCCATTGCTCCGAGCCTGTAGGAGGTAAAGGTGGAGGCAGCGAGATTCTGTGAGATCCAAGGGAGAGAAAACGGTGGTTCCGGTCAGGAGAGCAGTGTTGAGAAGTGATCAGATTCCAGATAGTTTGAAAACGGAGCCTCCAGATTGCTGACCAGTTCCAGGAGAACATAAAGTTGCACAAGATTTCCATTAGAACTCTCTTCTGCATTTCAACCCATGCTGTTTGGACAGAACTGACCCTACATCTAAGAATGCTATTTTTTTCTTCCTTTTAAAAATTTATTTAAATTCAAGTTAGTTAACATAAAATGTAGTATCGGTCTTACAAGTACAACCCAGCGATTCGTCTCTTACATCGGACTCCCTGTTCTCATCCCAGCAAGTGCCCTGCGCAGTGCCCACCACCCATCCAGCCCAATCCCCCCACCTGCCCTCCAGCAACCCCCGTTTTTTTTCTCTGTGTTTAAGAGTCTCTTGTGGTTTGCTTCCCTCTCTGATGAACTCTAAGAATGTTCTTGCATCTAACTAGTCAGTGCACCCACCTCCATGCCACTGGGGTTGGTACATATTCCAGGCAGAGCCAGTGAGAACACAGGAGACATTTGCTAGGGTTTCTGGAAAATAGATCCTTGCTCTCTTATCCCCTAGACAATACGGTGGGGTAGGGTGTGTTGCTGCTTGGAAGATAGAGCCTGGGGGAAATGGGAGACCACCAGGTAGAAACTGAGGCTCAAGTCAGTCCAGTGCAAGCAGCACAGAGACAGAGAAACAGCGTTACTGTCAACATTATTTAAGCTGCTGGATGGAGCCTCGCCTGATTCCCACATATCAGCCCTCCCTCTGGACATCTCTACTGCGTGCACCCGTGAATTCCTGTTACTGTTTAAGCCAGTCTGAGCTCGCTTGGGAGATAGTGAACAGAGGAGGTGGCGTTCTGCGTGAGCAGGGCATCCGAGGGACAGAGGCCCTCAGGACGGACCAGCAGCCGTCTGTGGACGATGCGAGAAAGGAGGGCCCGTGAGGACGCTGCCAGCTGTCTGCTTTCACAGCCCCCCGAAGGAAGGCGTGAGCACGAGAGCCGTTCGGTACATCTTGGGTTGTTGAGTCTAAGGTGCCACTCAAATACCCGGGGAGACATGGCATTTGAGCACATGGAGTGTGTGTGTGTTACACTAAGTGCCACATCTCTCTGGGTACTGGGGGCACTCTGGTCAGTTCTCTACGAGAAACAGATATTACACATATTATATATACTGTGATATTTTAATCTCGGATATTAGACATACTTTTTATACACACAGGAGCGCCTGGGTGGGTCAGTCAATTGCGCGTCCAGCTTGGGCTCAGGTCATGACTCTGTGGTTTGGGGTCTGAGCCCCGCGTCAGGCTCGGTGCTGTCCGTGCGGAGCCCGCTTCAGGCCCCCTCCCCCCACCCCGGCCCGCTTCCACTGCGCACTCTCAGAAATGAGCAGCAAAAAAAGAATCTATTTCTATATATATTCTACCTATAATTGTATATATGATGTGCAATATATATATACGATGTGCATGTGTGTGTATATATATGGGGGGGTAAAAATTGCCAAAAGCTGTTTTTTTAAGTTTATATTTATTTATTTTGAGAGCAAAGGCACAGTCAGGGGAGGGACAGAGAAGAGAGACAGACAGACACACTGTCAGTGCAGAACGCGGCCACCGGGCTTGAACTCACAGACCACGAGACGCTCACGTGACTGAGCCACCCAGGTGCCCCGCCAAAAGCTATTTTATGTAAAACAATCCTGGTAAATATTTTTTATGTGCAAATCTGGTCTTCCCCACAAGAACCCGAGTCTGTTCTTTCGCCCCTCTCCCTGCACTGAGCAGGGAGCGGGCGGCCCAACACGGATGGGCGTGGAGGCTGGACCACGGAGAGGTGCGTTCTCGTGCGGGCTGTTTGGGAAATACTGCCACCTCGAGAGCTTGGTGGTTCCAAGATGAAAAGAAAACTCAACCTGGGAGCCAGGTGGGGTTTGGGGGAAGATCAGGAGAATCCCGACTTGGAAACCAGGGTGTCCAGAGCCCATGAGCCACGCTGTTGCTGGGATTGAATAAATGTGTGCAAATTAGGGAAAAGTACCTTTTGGTCCCACAGACCCTTAGACTCGTGGCGGGGCTTGTGGGTGACACTTTGTGGGAGGAAAAGGGCATCCTTCCTCCAGGCAAGCTGAGCAGAGGGGTGGATTTCAGCAGGAGCTTTGGTGCAGTGCATGGTGGCCGTGCCAGAGAGCAGCCACTTCTTCGTTGCTGTAGGTGTGGGCTCTGGAGTCCTATTGTCTGGTCTGAACCCCAGCTTTGTGGCCTGCTGGCTGTGTCCTTGGGGAACTTTACAACCTCCTGGTGCCTCGGTTTTCTCATCTATGATGTGGGGATAACTTTTCATCTTTACCTCAAAGCACTACAGCGAGGGTTCAGTGAGCTGACACCTGTCAAGCGCTCGGAACAGGGCCTGGCACGGAAGCATCAGGGAGCGTTCCGTGGTGTGCCGGGGGGAAACCGGGGATGGGCGCCAGATTCCGCCTCCCCGGTGGGCGTGTTCTGTGAGTGCCCAGGACTGTGAATGCGGCATTTACTCCCTCGATAAGGTTACCTTATAAGGCACAAATAACTTTGTTTTTGAAACGGGGGGATTGTCCTCAGTGGGTCTGGTCTAAACATGAAAGCCTTTATTTTATTATTTTTAATATAATTTATTGTCAAATTGGTTTCCATACAACACAGTGTTCATCCCAGCAAGTGCCCCACTCCGTGCCCATCACCCACTTTCCCCTCTCCCCCACCCCCTGTAAGCCTTTAAAAGTGACCGAGCCAGAGGCGCCTGGGTGGCTCAGTCCGTTAAGCATCCGCCTTCCGCTCAGGTCGTGATCTTGCAATTAATGAGTCTGAGCTCCATGTCCAGCTCTGCTGTCAGCCTGGAGCCCAGCTTGGATTCTCGGGCCCTCAGCTCGCTCGCTCTCTCTCTCTCTCCCTCTTTCTCAAAATAAATAAACTTAAAAAAAAAAAAAAGCGAGGGAGCCCATTGTGAAGTCCAAGGGCTTCGATGCACTGGGCTTTGACTCGCAGAGTTCCCTGGAGCTGGTTCTGCAAGCGGAGGGGCGAGGAGAAAGGTCTAGAGGCCTCTAGAAGGCGAGCGCGGTTCCCGGCCAGCGTCCGCCAGGGAGCAGGGTTCGGTCCACGACCTGCATGAGCCTGGAAGACGCCCCGGAGCCCCAGCGGGAAGAGCAGCTCCGCCAGCGCCTTGATTCCGGCCTCCGAGGACCAGCGCGGAGAAGTGAACCGCCGGCCCGGCCCGCGGCCTGCTGAGCGGGGCTACGGAGGAAGCCGGCAGCTACTTACCCCCCACCCGCTCTGTAAAGGGCCAGGCGTGAAATCTCTTTCTTAGGGTCTTGCAACTAACCGAGTCTGTGGGAGGTACTTAGAACAAGCGAGAACGAGGTAACTATTCACGGTTCCTGTTTACAGGGACCGACCGCGCTGGCCAGCCGCCGCAGGGGGAGGCGGGGAGGGGCGCGGACTCGGGAGTTTCCTAGCCACGTGCACGGATTAGCGTCACTGTCCTAAATCAGGATCTCCTTGTTCCTTCTTCTGAGTCCCGTTTGTCCCAGGCCCCCCTGGGGTCGCTCGATCACTTCCGGGGTATCTGTGCGACGCCCCAACTTCACATCCGGATTGTCCTCTCAGTCTTCCTTGGCGCTGACGACAGTAATGCTACTTGGTTTTCTTCAAAGTGTGTGTGAACCGGGTCATTCATCAGCCGCGAAAAGAGTAGAGAACCAGACTTTAATTTGAGGGGTGTTTAATAGCTATCAGTTACTGTTAAAATGATGGGGGTCCCCGCCCCCCCCCCCCATCGTCTCTATCATGTTCTTGTGAGCTTCTCTTCTTCAGGTCCTTGTTTACTTATTTCTAACATTATTTGAACCCAGGACTCTCATATATTTGCTGTCAGTTTTGCTTCTGTCCAGTAATAAAGACATTGTCTATTTTGGGTCACACTCACTTCTAAGTATTGTATGTAAACATTATCCTGAATAGAATACTTTCCCATTTTTATCTTAATCAGCTCCTGTAGGCCATTTGCAATGTCACTGATTTTCAAAAAGATATTTCTTGTGCGTTCAATCATCATGCTGAGGATTTTTGTTTTTGTTTGTTTCTCTTTGGTTTTCTAGATAGTGATTCAATCACCAAAGCTTACCTTCCTCTTCCCTGCCAGGAGGGATCCTGGACTTTTCAGTGATGGGCACCAATGAACTTTCTTTTATTGCTGAAGCTGGTTTTAATGTTCTGTCACTTCCAACACAGGGCGTCCTGACTGATGCACATTTAGAAAAGACGGAAAGGTTCAGGATTCCTCTTGCCCAAGTATTTTGATGACTTGCAGATTACCCGAAATGATGGTGTCTCAGTCTGTTGGCGTAAATGACAAACGACCAGCCCTGGTTGGTTCCCAGGTTCATTATCTTCAGCGGGTGTCCCCCGGTGGGATTCCCTGGAGTACAGTGACGGGTGCCCTTCTCCTCACGGCTTCCTGGCAGAATTCACATTCCTGGGTCTCTCACCTGTGTGAGGGCTCGGGTGTTTCAGAAGGAATGAGCGGTGGATCGGGAAAGGCTTTCCCACACCCGTTTTACCCATGGGTTTCTCTCCAGAATGGACTCTCTGGGACCCAGTCAGGAGTGACTTCAGGCCGAACATGGCTACATTCATCACACTCATAGGTAGTCTTGCCTGTAGGAATTTTCTCCTGCTTCGTTGGGAATTAACTGTAACTGAATGATTTTTTCATCTCCATTAAGTTCATACATTTCTTCTACAATTAAATAAATCCGAGTCACTTTTGAAACTCTTTCCACTTAAAACATGCTCCTGGTTCTGTCCTGATAGAATGTTTGCAGATGAACTATGTTTGCAGAGGCTTCACCTCCCCAGCCTTTCTGCACAGGAGGTGTTTTATCCCAGACGCCTCTCACTTGGTTCGGGGGCCTGTCCTCGTTTTGTCCTCGTTTTCTTGGCGACCGCCATTTGGTTCCCATCTCCCCGTCACTCCCGACATGGAAACGGACCTCATCACTTGTGAACCTTCCCGCCGACCGGGATGCTGTGAAGTGAACCCTCCTCTCGGCCCCGGACAACCTGCCACACTCCCCACAGCGGCGTTTACTTCCTGGCTCCCACGTCTGCTCCCACTCGCTGTGCGAGCATGAAAGACCAGGGTCTCTGTTCTAGCCTGAAGGTTTTCTCTTCTGTTTTCTCTTGCTGTCGACCACGTATGACGCGATAATTTCTGTCTCCAGCTCAAACCCACAACTCCTCTAGTTCACGCCAACGCGGCAGATATGAGAGAGAAAAGCCAGGGACCCTGGCCTGGCAATCCAGCCTCCTGCCACCTGGGTCCACACCACACACGTAAGCTTAGACATTCTATTTTAATTTAATTTAATTTAAAAAAATTTTTTTAATGTCTTTTTATTTATTTTTGAGAGACAGAGAGAGACAGTGTG
This sequence comes from Mungos mungo, assembly GCA_004023785.1. Lineage (NCBI taxonomy): Eukaryota > Metazoa > Chordata > Mammalia > Carnivora > Herpestidae > Mungos > Mungos mungo. Next base: position 36,803 of record PISW01010506.1, on the reverse strand, counting down.
AGCAGGGGAGGGTCAGAGAGAGAGGGAGACACAGAATCTGAAACAGGCTCCAGGCTCTGAGCTAGCTGTCAGCACAGAGCCCGACACGGGGCTCGAACCCACGAACCGTGTGATCATGACCTGAGCCAAAGCCTATGCTTAACCGACTAACCACCCAGGCGCCCCTAATTTAATTTCATTTTTTATATTTGAGTGAGTGAGTGTACGTGTGCAAGCAGGGGAGGGGCTTGATCCCACAACTGTGAGGTCATGACCCGAGATGAAATCAAGAGTCCGACACTTAACTGACTGAGCCGCCCCGGAGCCCCTTAAACGTTCTTGTTCCCAACAAATACCTTCTGATCCTTTCGGCACGTTTGGTTTCTGACTACATCTCTGATGTTTAAAAACATTCATGGGGCACCTAGCTGTTTTGGTTAGAAGAGCTGAAACTCTTGATCTCAGGGATGTAAGTTCGAGCCCCATGTTGGTACAGCAAACTTAAAAGATTACCTAAAAGTAAAACTTAAAAAATAAAAATAAAGTTCCTGGTATATAAAAGGCATTTAATCAGTATTTTCTGAACAAAGAAGCCATATCAATCTTCAGAGGAGACTCTGTATATTAAGACCTCACTGCCCTCAGCTACAGGCTTCCAATTATAGGACCTTTTGTATGAATTTCTGGGTGACCATTGCAAGATGGTGAAGGTATCCCCATTTTTTTAATGTTTATTTTTGAGAGAGAGAGAGAGAGAGAGCATGAGCAGGGGAAGGGCAGAGAGAGGGAGACAGAACTGGAAGCAGCTCCAGGCTCCTAGCTCAACGCACAGAGCTGTCAGCACAGAGCTCAACACAGGGCTCGAACTCCCAAACCGTGAAATCATGACCTGAGCCAAAGTCTGATGCTTAACTGACTGAGCCCCCCAGGGGCCCCAAAAGTGGAGACTTAATAGATATTTGTAAACCCATATTTATAGCATCATCATTCCAAATAGCCCAAAGATAGAAGCAACTAAGTGTCCATCCATAGATCAATGGTTAAACCGAACGTGGTACATACATACAATGGAATGCTATTCAGGCATTAAAAAGAATGAAATCTTACCGTGTGCAACAACGTGATGGATCTGGAAAATATACTGCTAAGTATAATAAATCAAAGCGTGCCTGGCTGGCCTGGCTGGCTCAGTCAGTAGGGCATGCAACTCTTTATTTACTTGTTTGTTTGAGAGATGGAGAGAGAGAGTGAGCAGGAGAGGGGCAGAGAGAGATGAGGACAGAGGATCTGAAGTGGGCTCTGTGCTGACAGCAGAGAGCCCAGGGTGGGGCCTGAACTCACGAACCTGAGCTGAAGGCAGCCAGTTAACAACAAAGCCACCCAGACGCCCCACGACCATGCATCTCTTGATCTTAGGGTTGTTGAGTTCTAACCCTAGGCTGGGGGTAGAGACTCCTAAAATAAGTTTTTAAAAACTCACATGCAGTGGTGCCTGGGTGGCTCAGCCGGTTAAGCACTCAACTTCGACTCAAGTCATGATCTCACGGTTCGTGAGTTCAAGCCCTTCATCAGGCTCTGTGCTGACAGCTCAGAGCCTGGAGCCTGCTTCTGATTCTGTGTCTCCCTCTCTCTGTCCCTCCTCCATTTGCATTCTTTCTCAAAAATAAACATGTTTTTAAATTTTTAATTATAAATAAATCAGTCAGAGTAAGACAACCATGATTTCACTCGTATGTAGAATTTAGGAAACAAAACAAAAGAACAAAAGAAGACAAACTAAGAAACAACAGACTCTTATCCATGGGGAACAAACTGTTTATTATCAGAGGGGAGACGGTGGGAGTGAAATAGGCGAAGGGGGGGAAGAGCACATTTCTCATGCTGAGCACTGAACAATGTACAGAATTGGTGAGTCACTGGATTGTACACCTACAACTAAGATACCCCTGAATGTTAACTATAATGGAATAGAAAACAAATAAATGATTGGCCATCGGCAGCTGACTCAAACTCTGCCCCCCTTCTTGTCGTGGAGGCGCAGGTGGAAGGACTGAAATGCCAATCCTCTAGTTTCTCTCCTCACCGGAAACTCCGAAGGTTTTAGAAGCTCTGTGCCAGAAATGGGGATGAAGACAGAGCAAATGTCTCTTTTTTTTTAATTTTTTAAATGTTTTATTTATTTTTGATACAGAGAGAGACAGAGCATGAGAGGGGGAGGGGCAGAGAGAGAAGGAGACACAGAACCAGAAGCAGGCTCCAGGCTCTGAGCTAGCTGTCAGCACAGAGCCTGACGCGGGGCTCGAACCCACGAACGTGAGATCTGACCTGAGCCGAAGTTGGAGGCTTAACCGACTGGCCACCCAGGCGCCCCCAAATGTCTCTTATTAAAAAAGCCCAACTGGGACACCAAGCTGGTGGAGCTGGTGGAGCACGCAACTCTTGATCTCGGGGCTGAGTTCAAGCCCTGTGTTGGGTGTAGAGACTACTTAGAAATAAAATCTTTCTTAAAAATTACAATTACTATGATGATTTAAAAATGATACTTTTAAAATTTTTTCTTAACATTTTATTAATTTTTGAGAGACAGAGAAAGATGGTGTGATCAGGGGAAGGTCAGAGAGAGAGAGGGAGACACAGAATCTAAAACAGGCTCCAGGCTCCGAGCTGTCAGCACAGAGCCTGACGTGGGACCCAGACCCACGAACCGTGAGATCATGACCTGAGCCGAAGTCGGACACTTAACTGACTGAGCCCCCCAGGCGCCCCTTAAAAACAATATTAATGGGGCACCTGGGGGGCCCGGACAGCTGTGCATCCGACTTCGGCTCAGGTCATGATCTCGCAGTTTTGGGGTTCGAACCCCGCATCAGGTTCTGTGCTGACAGCTAGCTCAGAGCCTGGAGCCTGGCTTCGGATTCTTTCTCTTCCTCTCTCTCTGTCCCTCCCTTGCTCTTACTGTCTCTCTCTCTCTCTCTAAAAAATAAATAAAACATAAAAATTTTTTAAATGGTATTAATAAATTGATTTTCATAGTCCTCAAGATCCGCTGAACTCTGGATCCAGGATCCGTTGGTAGGATGTGGCACCACGCATCTGTCTCTGCCTCCAGAAGTCCTGTTAGCGTCTCCAGCAGGCTCAGCTCTGGAAAAGCTGGAGGTACGTTTAGGAAAACATGTCCCCAAGGCGAGTGAGAAATGAGCGCCCGGGCTGAAGTTATCGAACACACTGACGTCTCTATCTGTCCATCTCGCTCTGGCTCTGGAGCAATAAGACAGAAAGATTAGGATAGAAAGATTAGGGCCATTGTGTAGCTTCTGGGCCTGAGGAGGAAAGAAAAAAATGGAAGAAGCCAGTTGGTACATTCAAACACGGAAGTAAACTCGCTCCTGCCTTTCTAGTCCAATGTGGAACTTACTGCCTCCTGGGAAAGCCTGCGTTAGCCCGCCCTTCGCAGAACACACCTGAGGACCGACTCCTCCGCTAACTCCGCCACCCCTCCCACAGAGTTTACTGATTGTTTACTATGTGCCAGGCACCGGGAAGCCAGCGATTAAAAAAAAATAATGCGAATTTTATTCAAGTAGTCTTCGTGCCCAGCCCAGCCACAGAACCCAATGTGGGGCTTGAACTCAATGACCCCGAGAGTGAGACCTGAGCTGAGCTCAAGAGTCAGATGCTCAACTGACTGAGCCGCGCAGGCGCCCCCCAAATTCACGTGCTAACGGGGGGGGGGGCTCCGGCTCGGAAAGCAGCCAGTGGAGGTCCTGTGGGGGCCGCCAGCGTGGGCAGCGTCTCCAGGAGCTGGAACCAGCCCGCGGCTCACGGGCCCGGTAAGCCTCGAGCAGCAGTGGCTGCCCCTCCCGAGAGGTCGTAGGAGTGACTCCACCCCTGCAAGGACGGGGCTCTCCCGAGGCTCCGCTTCTGCGCCACAAGGAGGACAACAGGGCACTTACCTGGGACTCTCTCGTCTCAAGGGCTCCTGTTCCTGGTCTTGTCTCTGTTCTAAATCTCTACCAGGCTCTCCTCTTCTCTGGACATGAAATCTGGATCTCCGATTTTGAAACCAAACCTAAGTGAGTAAAACATCAGAATTAATTAAAACAATTGTCATAAAGTTTCACCGCTGATTTTTTCATAAGGCAAAAGGCAGAGACAAGTAGTCTGTTCCAGGCCTAATTGCAAAATCCCCAGCCTTCCCTAGGACAGCTGGGAAAGTCTATCGAGTCTGGAGATAAAGCCCCCGATTCAGAACCGCACACCGGGTACCTTCGTGATGGGCTTCGGACCCTTAGAGTCCCCACCGTCACTCACGGTCACTCACTTCCTGTGCTAGTTTTCCCCTCAAGCGCCGCGCCTACGCTCACGCTCTTTCCTCTGCCTGGAATTCCTCTCCCATCTTTTTTTTCTTACTCTTCAAAATGCCTATTTTTCTTCTGTGACCCGGGATAGTAAAGTGTGACCCAGGATAGCACACTATCTGCCTAGGGAGATAATTTTCATCCCAAAATACACAATTAATTGCTGCCCCTTGCCTCTGCCCCCAAGTTACACACATATATGCACATTAGATACATATTGAATATACATTATTTATAACAACATAGCTTTAGAAAAACACATATGTATTTATGTACTACACACACGTGGGCGCACGCACACGCGCACACACATTCACATTCCACAAGTGCTACTTTTGGTTTTCACAGAGGCTGCAAAGAGAAGAGGCACAGATCTGGAGTCCGAAAACCAGGCTCTGGAAGCGTCACGTACCACCACCCAAACTCCCAGGCCCTCCTGAGGGTACAGACCGCTGTGCGGGTGAGCGGTTGGGCTGGAGGAGCCGCCCCACGCAGCCCTGCGCTCGGCCTCTGCCCCCGCGTCACAAAGCCGCTCCCTCCCCAGGCTTGGGGCGCCTGTGAGAACCCGTGCCCTGTGGATAAAGTCGTTCAGAGATTTCTCATTATTTCCGCACAACTAAGATCTTTTTTTAAGAAATGTTTATTTTGAGAGAGAAGAGAGTGAGCAGGGGAGGGACAGAGAGAGAGGGAGAGAGAGAATCCGAAGCAGGCGCCCCTGTCAGCGCAGAGCCCTGAGTGGGGCTTGATCTCGCAAACTTCACGACCATCACCTGAGCCAAATTCAAGAGTCAGACATTTACCCAACTAAGGCACCCAGGTGCCCCACAGTATCTTGACTTTAAGGGAAAATATATTCAGCTTTGAATTCTGAGGAGAAAATTAGCCCAAAGAATATTGGAATGGCCGCATTTGGACACAGTTAGCTTCATATTTCACCACTGACTTCTGCTTTCTTCTCCCCCAACTCACGCGCTCTTCCAGAATCACACCAAACCATTTACTCAAAAATCAGTCTTCCATTTATATCTATCTTCTCCGTTAAGTCTCCCGGCCGTCACTGAGGCACATCCTCTCCTCCTGGAGCCCTGTGGAAGCTGCCTCTTCGATATCCGTTCTAGGTGTCTCATCTCCAACCCCGTGGAGTCCCTTCTATTCTTCTAGAACCCAGTCCTGCTGCTGGGTAGGACCAACATCAGCCATGCGTCCGAGCTAGACCCCCGTCTTCCTGGGGGGTCTCACTTTCCCTCTCGTGCCACCTCTGTCCCCCACACCCCATCTGTGCATATGCTATCAGTCTATGTCCGTGCTGTCTCAGCAGTCCTTTCCAGGTCCCACGACATTTTCACGACTGTCAAATCTATATCCTGTCTCCATAGTGGATGGAGTCCATTCTTCACTGGAGGAAGAGAAGCTATTTCAAACTAACTGTAGCACGCTTTCTCCTCTGTCTTATTCATGGAGCATGTCTCTAACACCAAAGGATAAAATATAAACGCTTCTGCCCCCAATGTTGCCGGCTGCTCTGCGGCATTCCCGGGGTCAGGCCCGAGGGACAGGTGGAGTTACCCCTGCAGGGCCGCTCTCCTTGCCTTGGGACTTTGCAGTTTCTGCACGTCAGCAGCATGATCCCCACCACTCTGGTCTGTGATCACTGTGCTTACGAAGCTGTGCATCCCTGGAGCCTTTCTCAACGTGGGTGGCCTCTCTGCGCCGTCCTAATGCTAGAGTTGAGCTTTTCTGCCAAAATGAGTGAGGCTCTTGGTGACCCTAGACTTTCCTCAACCTCCCCAGCATGGGACAATTGTGACACTTCCCACAAGGCTGCCTCCCTGGTCCTCCCCGTTCTCCCGGGTTTGACAGAAGCCCTGAGGTGTTCTCTACAGCCTCTGGTGGGCTGCCCCATCTCCCCTCCAGCCCACTTCACTGAGACTATGTCACTGCGAGGCCGCCAGACTTTTACTGAAGTCTGTGACTCTCCACCCGGCCAGCCTTAGGGCGGAACCTGGACGGTAAGGGCTGTGGCTTCCCTCCAACCCTCTTCCCCAGCATCCCTGGCACTGGCTGCTTTCTGTGAGAGTAACAGGGGACAGGTTCAGCTTTGAACGGGTCCCGAGGAAATTCATCAGGAGTGTGGGCAAGAAGGAGGGAAGAAGACCAGTGCAGAACTGAAAAAGAAATTTTTAAAGTATTTTTTAATATTAGTAATAAATGCAGTGAAAATAAGGAAAGGAAACCAAAAATAAAACACTGATGACAGCAAGAAAGAGCTGAAGGGAGTGAGAGAGCTGGCCCTAAGGGACCAGATGGAGGGCGCGGAGGGGCTCAGGTGGTGAGGCGTCTGACTCGCGGTTTCAGCTCAGGTCATCATCTCACGGTTTGTGGGATCAAGGCCCGCATCAGGGTCGGTGCTGTCTGCCGGGAGCCTGCTTGGGATTCTCTCTCCCTCTCTCCGCCCCTCCCCCACTCATGTTCTCTCTCTCTCTCAAATAAATAAACCTTAAGAACCTACCAGATGGAGAGAATAACTCGTGAAAGGCCCTGAAGCAGCAATACGCCTCACATGTCCATGGGGCCCCCCACCTCCTACATCTCCATCTGTAGGAGACAGAACAAATACTTTATCACTTACTTGGATTCTTGGCTCTGGAATGCCAATTTCTTTAGCAAGCTGCTCTCTGGAACGAAAGCCAGGATAAGGGTTGTTCGAAAATGCCTCGACGAGGGTGTGTAATTGCGAGGGTGTGTAGTTGGTGCGACACCGTCTGTGTCTGTCTTCTCTGCCTAGGACAGGTGTAAGACTGAGGGTCAAAAACACTTCAAAGCCAGTTTACATATTCCCAAACAAGGAACCCAAACATGTCCCACACAGTCTCCATCTAATTAGTTGCCTTTCCTTACGAGGGCCTTGCCCTGGTTTATTCCAAGCAGAAGGTTCTAGAAGAGACATGATATACAGCCAGGTTGCCGGTTCTTTCCAGTGGAAAGAAGGTAAGCAAAAGAAAGTCTCAAAAGGTCCATGCAGGAAAAGAATTTCCAGGGATCACATTGGACCCCTTGCTACCAGAAGACCCTGGACAGGAAGCCCCGTGAGAAAGAACATTCGTCTCCCACTCAGAGTAGTAGTTGGCTCCAGATAGAGAGGCCTTTGGACCCAAGCAGCTCTGTCCTGGACGGACTGGAGCAGACTATTTACTTTGAATCTTTTCTTCAAGATGATTGTGGTCTTGGCTTGACTCTGAGTCCTCACAGGATTCTGATTTTTTCTGGTGCCTAGCTCTTCGATTCTGAAACCAAATCTAAGTACAGAAAAGAAAATGAGAGGATGAAGTATGCCTGTGTCATCACAAGCCCCTCACTGCCTATCTTCAAAGGTATGAGTCTCATTAGGTCTAAGCTCAGTATTGTTATGGATGCCTGTCCCACCCAAGTCTTAGGTCAAGGCTTGGCATTTAGCACCTTCGCAATCTGGTCCCAACATGACTATCGTAGTCTTTTTAAGTTAATACGTAGATGCTGCGATTGTTATGCATTTATCAACCAGCTCAAGCATTTCCTCTTCTCTGAAGGAGTCCCTGCGCACGCTCTTTCCCCCGGTGTGCACATTTGTGAAGTGACACAAGGAGCAACAGCCTTGTGAGTTCGTTCTGGCTGTCAGGATACGTCACACAAAGCCCTTAGGACCCGGGCACATAACCCGCTCGATTAGCAGTTTTCCTCACCCCCCTCTCTACTTTTAGCCTTGGAGATTCGGAATCGGTAACTTACCTGGATTCTAGACTCTTCGGTGTTGACTTCTAAAGCAAGTTTTTCTTTGGTGGCATAACCTGGGTAAGGATTTTTGTCAAATGCTTTGATGAGGACTTTCAGTTGATCTTGTGTGAATTTGGTGCGGCTGCGTCTGTGATTCGTTGGTGTAGACTCTGTGGAAAGATTAGGAAGGACGAAGAAGTTAATAGGCCAGCTTATAATTTTCAAACCTCAGGCTCAAGCTAGTGTTTGATTTTCTCTTTTCCTTTGTAATTCACCAGAACCCAGTCGGACAGAACTCAGACACAATTTGAAAGCCCTTAAATACATAAGGGTGATTCGTGAACTTCTCTGTTTGATCCGAATGCTATGACTGGGAAGTCAAGGCCTTCTATTTTCAAAAACCATGAAAAATCAATGTGTTCTGTTTATGGATTAAGAACAATCAGTCAAGAAAAGGCGGTAATAGGTCATTACAATCATGAACACTTGAACCCATAGAAATGAAGTGCAAATGAAGTACTATTAAGTTCCTTTCAGTTTTTCTGGTTAAATTTCTGGGTAAAATCCGTTGCCGATAAACAGGATCCCAAACGTTTTGTCAAGCACTTAGAAATGGTGGAGAGGATCATTCGGTTCAGTTTTGCAATGTTTCTGAGGTCACTCTCAGAAAAGTCAAACTCCACATTCATGCAAAAAAAAAAAAATCCAGTCAAAACTCAACTGTGACTACCCATTATATTCCTTAAGCAACAAAAAGGATTCATTTTTATTCCCAGACCATAGGGATGCTTTTTTTGTTTGATCCTTGAATGTCTGTCCCTTCTGAAAGTTGAAATCTTCAATTGCATATCAATCTACCACCTCCTGGTCTATTCTACTTCATTGAAAGAAGGTTAATACTTTATTTACTTATTTATTTGATTTCTAAATTTTTATATATATTTAAAAATGTATTATACTTTATTTTTGAGACGGAGAGAGACAGAGCACAAGTGGAGGAGGGGCAGAGAGAGAGGGAGACACAGAATCTGAAACAGGCTCCAGGCTCTGAGCTGTCAGCACAGAACCTGATGTGAGGCTCAAAACCATGAACCGTGAGATCATGACCTGAGCCAAAATCGGGCGCTTAACCGACTGAGCCACCCAGGCGCCCCAAAACTTTTATATTTTTTAAATGTTTGTTTTTGAGAGAGAAAAACATAGAGAGAGTACACACGTGCACCTGTGCAGGGGAGGGGCAGAGAGAGGGAGAGAGATCAAAAGCAGGCTCTGCACTGACAGCACAAGCCCCATGCTGGGCTCAAACACACAAACTGTGAGATGATGACCTGAGCCAAGGTTGGAAGCTTAACTGACTCAACCACTCAGGTGTCCCTAGAGTTCTCCTATTTTTAAAGTAATCTCTATACCCAACGTGGGGGCTGACTTACAATGCCAAGGTCAAGAGTCACATAATCTGACAGAAACAGCCAGGTGCCCTCAAAGGGGAAGGTTAACTTTACTATCATTCACAAGTCCTCTTGAATCTTAGCATGTTGATCAGGCCCTCCCCAGTATCTTTGGCCTCATCACATATAATGACCTCCTTGGCCTTATACCTTGGAATAAGTGTGTCCTCCAGCCATGAACTTGAACTTTCTGTCCCACAACCAGCCAACTTCCTTCTACTCTAGGGCTTAGTCCTGGTTCCTCTCTTCCTGTGATGCTTTTCATATGGTGAGGGACTAGCTTGCTCCTTTCTGACAGGTTTCAGCTTGAGCACTACCTTCTCAGAGTCCTTCCCTGACCCTCCAGTCCCAGGGATCAAGAGTCACATGCCTGGGGCACCTGGGTGGCTCAGTCAGTTAAGTGTCCACCTTTCAGCTCAGATCATGATCTTACATTTGGTGAGTCCGAGCACTGCATCAGGCTCTGCACAGACAGTGTGGAGCCTGCTTGGGATTCTCTCTCTTTCTCCCACTCTCTCTGCCCTTCCCCAACTCAAGCTTTTTCTCTCTCTCAAAACGAATAAACTTAAAAATAAAGAAGGCACCTGGGTGTCTCAGTCGGTCGAGCGTCCAGCTTCAGCTCAGGTCATGATCTCACAGTTCATGGGTTTGAGCTGCGTGTTGGGTTCTGCACTGACAGCTCAGAGCCTGGAGCCTGTCTTCGGATTCTGTGTGTCCCTCTCTCTCTGACCCTCCCCTGCTCACGCTGTCTCTCTCAAAAAAATAAAATAAAACATTAAAAAATTATTTAAAAAAAAACAGAGATAGAGTCACATACTCAGGGACTCCTGGATGATTCAGTTGGTGGAGTATTGTATTCTTGATTGCAGCTCAGGTCATGGTCCCAGGGTCATGGGACAGAGCCCCACAGGGGACTCCTACTTAAGTGGGAGCCTACTTAAGATTCTCAATCTGTCTCTTTCTCAGCCCCCCTTCCCAGCTCTCAGGAAAAAAAAAAAGAGTCACGTGCTCTCCCGACTGAGCCAGCTAGGTGCCCCTCCCCTATTATTAACATACTAGTACAGTGCATTTGTCACAATGAATGAATTTATGTTGATACATTATTTAGCAACCAAAGTCCATACTTTATTCATATTTTCCACATGTTTATCCAGAGGTTTTTACCTACTATCCTTTTGTGTTCTTGGATGCTATCTAAGGAACCATACTACACTGGGTCCTCATGTCTCCTTCGGCTCCGTTTGGCTCTGACAGTTTCTGAGACTTTAGTTTTTCATGATGTGGACAGTTCTAAGGAGTACTGAGCAGGTGTTTTGTAGAACCTCACTGGAGATTATCTGTTTTTCTCATGATGAGAATATGGCTGTTTTCTGAGAAGAAACCCTACGGGATTTTGAGGACCACCTAAAACATACAGGGAGAATAAAAGCCCACAAAGTAGACTATGTATTTTGTTTAAAGATGATAAAGATGTTAGGTTTAAGTATCCAGATAAAATAGAGTAGTAAAGATCTTTTTCCTATAGTACTCATGCGGAAACAGTCCAGTAGACAAATGCAACCCAACAGAAAGACGAGGAACAGAAAGCCTGTTCTAGATGAGAACTCGGGATAACCATCGCCTCCAAAACCAGTGGGAAAGAGTAGTGTTGGGTAAAAAAATGGCCTGCTGTACGAAGAAAAATGAAGTTGGGTCACGATATTCTGTATAGTCTCAAATGCCATATTAAAGACATGTGAAATGTAAAAGTGAAGATCATGTATGAAAGAACCCATGTTATGAGGAGATAGAAAAGAGTTAAATAAGCTATTTAATCTTCCTAAAACACAGGGGGAAAATTTGCTGGAACCAAAGACATCATAATTGAAAACTGAAGTTCAAAAGTTTGAAAATCAGAGAAAGTCAGATGCTTGCAATGATGGGGGTGGGGTGGGGAGATGGACACGCTTGTGAAGAGCTGGTTGGAATGTACTTTATTCTAGATGGTCAGTGGGGAAACTGGGCTACGCTTGTTTAAATTATGTGTAGTAATTGTAAGGCCGTAATTTACTTCCCACTCAGATCTCTATGATATATTTTTCAGAATTCTGTTTATATTAACAGTGGAAGCAACCTAAATGTCCATCACGACACGAATGGGTAACTAAAATAGGCTATATCCCGTGATGGAATTTTGTGCATTAAGACCAACATAATGAGAAAAAGAGAGAGGAGCAAGATCAATAGGTCTCAAAGGCACAGAATTAAGTCAAGAAAGGAAAATGCAGAATGAGGTTTATACAGAGTAATAACATTTCCATATAGCAATTATGTATATACCTACATAGGCACACACATAAAGTAATCAAGCTGTACACTTACGTGTGCATTTTGCTGTGTACGGTTGTACTTCAAGAAAAAACTGGAGGCGAACAAGTTAATCAGTAAAGATGAACTAATCTAAATATGGTACATTCCACAAAAACAATGTTGTGTATTTGTCAAGGATACACACATATCAAAATAGACACCTACACCTAAATGGCGTGAAATGCACTGGATGGAAGAGATGGACGCCTGCACACGAGGAGGGGAAGGGCGTGTGTGTTACCAAGGAGCAGTTACCTACTCAGTTGTGTGTTACTAAAAAGACAACAAAAAGAAAAAAACTTGAAAATTATTATACAATTTTTTTTCTCTAGAAAATATTTCTAGATCACTAAATCCCAACTGTTTTGGCTTCAAGACCCATTTGTACTTTTAAAACTTAATGAATAGGGGCACCTGGGTGGCTCAGTTGGTTAAGTGTCTGATTTCGGCTCAGGTCATGATCTCACGGTTCGTGGGTTCGAGCCCCACATCAGGCTCTCTGCTGACAGCTCAGTGCCTGGAACCCACTTTGGATTCTGTGTCTCCTTCTCTCCCTGCCCCTCCCCTGCTCATACTCTCTGTCTCTCCAAAATGAATAAACATTAAACAAAATTTTAAAAAACTTAATGAATATCCAAAGACCATTTGTTTTACCTTATTAAAAATTAAAAATTAAGAGAGAACATTAATCGATTTTATTTAATTTTTTATTGTTCATTTATTTTTAAGAGAGAGAGACAGAGACAGAGTGTGAGTGGGGGAGGAGCAGAGAGAGGGAGACACAGAATCCGAAGCAGCTCCAGGCTCTGAGCTGTCAGCAGAGCCCGACGTGGGGCTCGAGCCCGTGGACCATATGATCACCACCTGAGACAAAGTCTGACGCTTAACTGACGGAGCCGCCCAGGTGCCCTTTGATAAATCCATTTTAAAATGTCAACAACCCCATTACATTTGAACAAAAATAAAAACATGTTTATTTAAAAAATTATCACTTTGAAATAAAAATGATTACTGAAATAAGACGCATTGCTTTACATTCACAGAAACAACTGTGACGTCTAGCCTAAGCCGTATAGAAGAGCTGGATTCTTAGATCTGCGTCTGCATTTGCTCTATTGTGATGTTCTTTTAGCTGAAGAGCATGGAGCCTGTACAGCCTGAGACAGATACGGATTTGGACACCAAGCTGTACTTTAATAACCTTTCACGGGTGCCTGGGGGGCTCAGTCGGTTAAGCATCCGACTTCAGCTCAGGTCATGATCTCATGTTTGTGAGTTCAAGCCCCGCATTGGGCTCTGTGCGGACAGCTCAGAGCCTGGAGCCTGCTTCGGATCCTGTGTCTCCATCTCTCTCTGTCCATCCCCCACTCACACAGTCTGTCTCTCCAAAATATATAAAAACAACAAAAAAAACCCTTTTTAACCCCTTTTTGAAATGTTTATTTTTGAAAGACATAGTTCCAGTAGGGAGACGGGATTCGAAGTGGGCTCCGTGCTGACAGCAGCGAGCCCCCCTCGGGGCTCAAACTCACAAACACATGAGATCATGACCTGAGCCCAAGTCACACATTCAACTGACTGAGCCACCCAGGCCCCCCTGTCAAATGGCCTTTTGAATGGATGTTTTATCCATGCATGATTTTGTAACCTCATATATTGATTTAAGATAATGGTTTACCAAATACTGCAAATCTTCCAAAGAAATTGACATATTATACAGTGTCAGTCACAGTCACTAAATTTACCACTAATTCCCTCAGAAAAGTCTCTGAAGTGTTGAGATGCTGTCAAGCTCAAAGCGACAGGTCCACATTTTCCAAAATTCTAACTTCCCTATGAAAGCTTGAATTTTTCCGACTTTCTTCCCCTAACAAACATTAACCCACAGGACTACCATGTAAGTCCTGGTTGGGTGAACTAAAATGTTTTCAACGAATTGTTGAAAAAAATATTTCTAGAGTGTCTATTGAAAGCCAGACCCTCTTCTAGGCACCTCAGACCACCTTCTAGGCACAAAAAAACAGACAAGATGTCCCTGACCTCATGGAGAGTCAGCAGATAGAAAGCAAACAAGTGAAATACATAGTATGGCAGGTGGTGAATATTTCCACAGAAGAAAAGGAGAGGGGCGCCTGGGTGGCCCTGTCGGTTAAGCATCCAACTCTTGATTTGGGCTCAAGTCATGATCTCATGGGTTCAAGCCCCATGTTGGGCTCAGAGCCTGGAGCCTGCTTTGGATTCTGTGTCTCCCTCCCTCTCTGCCCTGCTCCCACTTACGCTGTCTCTCTGTCTCTGTCTGTCTCTCTCACAAACATAAACATACATTTAAAAAAAAAAAGGAGGAGGGAAAGGAACGGACGCATAGGGTGAAGTCACAATTTTGAGTGACGTTATTAGGAAGACTTCACTTAGACAATGACTTGATTGGGCACCTGGGCGGCTCAGTCGGTGAGTTTCTGACTCTTGGGTTCCACTCAGTAATGATCTTGCGGTTCCTGAGGCCACATCGGGCTCTCTCTGTCTGCCTGTCAGTGCAGAGCCGGCTTTGGGCCCTCTGTCCCCCCTCTCTGCCCCCGCCCTGCTTGTGCTCTCTCAAAAATAAATAAAACATTAAAAATATTAAAAAGAAGGAAAAAAATGACTTAAGACTTGAAGCAAATGAGAGAGGGGAGTACGCTGACATGTGGAGACCCACGTTGCGGGAACCGGGGGTCCCCGGGCTGGCCTGCTTGGCTTCTTTAAGAGAGAGCAGAGGGCTGGACAGTCTGGAATAAACCAGAAACATGTGAGGCTCCAGACTTGGGTGTGTGGGTGTGGGGGGGTAGGAGGCAGATTGTGGCATTGCAGGGCCATGTGGGGATGGACTAAGAAATGGTCAGATTCCTAAAACATCTTAAAGTTAAAATCAACAGAATTTCCAGCCCGATTAGATGTAGGTCCTGAGAGAAAAGTAGGTCAAGGATACTCCCTAGAGTTTTTAGCCCGAGCAGCTGACATGTCCTCAGGGAGGATTAACTCTGGGAGGGAGAATTTTTTTTTATGTCTTTATTTTGAGAGAGAGAGGCAGAGAGCGAGCAGGGGAGGGGCAGGGAGAGTAGGAGACACAGAATCCGAAGGAGGCTCCAGGCTCTGAGCTGTCGGCACAGAGCCTGATGCGGGGCCTGAACCCACGGACTGGGAGATCATGACCTGAGCTGAAGTCGGATGCTTAATCGACTGAGCCCCCCAGGCGCCCCTGGGAGGGAGAATTTGAGTGTAAACATGGAGAGTCCGGTTGGGACAGGCTGAGTTTGAGACCTTGTTAGAGACAAACAAGTGAAACAGACAAACCCAAATTCAAGGGAAGAGTTCAGTCTTGAAGGAGAAGTCTGGAAGCTTCTTTGATTCCAAAGATACTCTGGTCTCTGAAATTTCTCATGCCTCCCATAGTTTCTTTCTTTTTTTTAAGTTTGTTTATTTTGAGAAAGAGAGCAAGCGGAGGAGGGGCGGAGATCGGGAGGGAGAGAATTCCAAGCAGGCTCGTCCCTGTCAGCTTGGACCTCAGTGCGGGGCTCAAACTCACCCACTGTGAGATCACGACCCGAGCTGACATCAAGAGTCAGATGCTTGACCAACGCCCCCTTTTTAAAAAATTTACCAGTTTTTTTAAGTGTGCCTCTCTCCGTCTCCTTCACGAGGCAAGAATCCTCTATTTTGTTTGTTCATGAATGCTGTATCTTTCTGAAATTCCCAATGTGCAATACTTAGAAAACAGCATATTCGCTTATTACGTGAGAGAAAGTTTTCCCTGACCCCAGTACCATTATTTTAAAGTTTAAAAATGGGGGCACCTGGGGGGCTCAGTCAGCTAAGCGTCTGACTTTCAATTTCGGCTCAGGTCATGGTCTCACAATTTGTGAGACTTAAGCCCAAGCTGGGCTCTGTGATGACAGTGTAGTGAAGTCCACTTGGGATTCTCTCTCCTCACCCCCTCTCTCTCAAAAATAAATAGTTAAAAACAAACAAACAAACGGGCACCTGGTGGCTCTCTGTCAGCTGAGCATCCAACCTCGGCTCAGGTCAAGATCTCATGATTTGTGAGTTCAAGCCCGGTGTCAGGCTCTGTGCTGACAGCTTGGAGCCTGGAGTCTGCTTGAGATTCTCTCTCTCTCTCTCTCTCTCTCTCTCTCTCTCTCTCTCTCTCTCTCTCTCTCTCTCTCTCTCTGCTCCTCCCCCACTCACACTCTCTCTCTCTCTCAAAAATAAATAAACATTAAAAACAAAGTTTTAAAATGGAACTCCCACAAGCTGTGGCAAGCCCACTAAGTTTTTAGTCAATTTCCTCCCCAAAGGAATGAAACGGAAGGTGCGTGGGAACTTACTGTTCGCAGAGTTACGTTGAGCCATGGCGGAAGCGACTTCTCCGGCCTTCGGATTTGATCGGAGACAGCTTCGGGGACGGTTTTATATCAGCCGCCTGGATGGCCCCGCCTGTCTATGTAATCTTTCCTGGTTCCGAACTTTTATCTTTACCAATTGCATCACTTCTTAGAAACAGCCCCTCTTAATCAAGGAAGGGCTAGCTAGATAAGCGTCCTATTGTCCCACTGATAGATTTAGTAACTTCCACCACCCTCTACGCCTCCCCCATCACAAGAGCACTTCCGAGGGCTGCTGCGGCCGCACATCTTGGTTCAATGTTTTTAAGCTGTTTTTTTTAAAATGTCGTTCACTTATCTTTTGAAGTGGTGACCTCTGCTTATTAAATTAAAAGGATTCTTGGGGAGCACCTGGCTGGCTCAGCCAGCAGAGCGTGCGACTCTTGACCTCGGTGTTGTGAGTTCAAGACCCATGTTGGGTGCAGGGCTTACTTTAAAAAACAACAAACAAAACAAACAAAAATCAAAAGGGTTCTTTTTAATTAGTACCAGGACTAAGGTGAGGAAAATGAAGCTCTCGCCTCGGGAGCTATTTAAGGGGGTGCAAAAAATTCAATGATCAAAATAAATAATATTTGAATGCAATATTTAAACAAATAAAATTAATTGCAAAAAGTCCATGTTTATAAAATTTTAAAAAATGTAACTAATTAAAAAGGATTCTTTTTAATTAGTACCAGGACTAAGGTGAGGAAAATGAAGCTCTCGCCTCGGGAGCTATTTAAGGGGGTGCAAAAAATTCAATGATCAAAATAAATAATATTTGAATGCAATATTTAAACAAATAAAATTAATTGCAAAAAGTCCATGTTTATAAAATTTTAAAAAATGTAACAATGATCAAAATAAATAATATTTGAATGCAATATTTAAACAAATAAAATTAATTGCAAAAAGTCCATGTTTATAAAATTTTAAAAAATGTAAAAAATGTAAAACAAGATCCTTCCCCACGCTGGCAGGAGCAGCTCCAGATGCCCTGGTCTCTCCCTGGCAATTTCTTCTCCTGGTCATTAATCAGCCTCGACAGGTTCTTTTAACTGTTCGCAGCTGTAATTCACAGTACTCCAGGATAAAAGGGAAAGTTTTGCTGCTTTTTAAAAATATAGTTCTAATCTTTATTTATTTTTGAGAGAGTAAGAGACAGAGTGGGAGCAGGGGAGGGGCAGAGAGAGAGGGAGACACAGAACTCAAAGCAGGCTCCAGGCTCTGAGCTATCAACACAGAACCCAACACAGGGTTTGAACTCGTGAACCTCGAGATCATGACCTGAGCTGAAGTCAGATGCTCAATTGTCTGAGCCACGCAGGCACCCCAAATATTAAAAAAAAAATGTTTTTAAATAAAAGATTTTCAGGAAAAACTAGGTAATACAAATTTTATTGATTGATATATTTGACTTTTAACAAGTAAAATGTGATCAAATTTTAAACATTTTCCTGAAAAAGTTTTTTAATCAGGACAATAGCATGTTTATCAAGAAACTTTTATACTTTATTCACATAAAACATTGATGCATTGTATGATATTCATTTTTATTTTTTATTTTAATGTTTATTTTTGAGAGAGACAGTTATATTAATTAACAAATCATACAAGTTATGATATTTAAACCCAAATTGGCATACATAAAAATGTGTATCAAAAAGAGAGATATTAATAAATATAAAGAGAGAAAATTGTACTCTAGGTGTCCAGACAAATATGGTGGAATAAATAGGGACAAATATTTAATATATAGAAGTGAGTAACACAGGGGCGCCTGGGTGGCTCAGCTGGGCAAGCGTCTGACTTCGGCTCGGGTCATGATCTCTTGGTTCGTTGGTTTGAGCCCCACATCAGGCTCTGTGCTGACAGCTCAGAGCCTGGAGCCTGCTTCAGATTCTGTGTCTCCCTCTCTCTGGCCCTCCCCCACTCACACACACGCTCTCTCTCTCCATCTCTCTCAAAAATAAATAAACATTTAAAAATTTAAAAAAAAGACATACAACCAAATAGAAAAATAAGCAAAATATATAAATGGTCATTCATTCATATATTACACAGATATTTCTTGAGTTTCATCAGATGATGAAGAAAAATCAGATTTCAGAGTAATACACATATTATATATAATATATATGTTTATTTTATATACATATATAAACTCTGGATATATACATATAAATATATATATTTAAGAGTAAAATTTAAGAGTAAAAAATTTTTAGTTTTTTAAACGTTTATTTATTTTTGAGAAACAGAGAGAGACAGTGACCAAGAAGGGTAGGGGCAGAAAGAGATGGGGAGAGACAGAATCCGAAGCAGCTCCAGGCTCTGAGCGGTCAGCACAGAGCCCGACGTGGGGCTGAGCTGCAGTGGGACGCTTAAGCGATTGAGCCACCCAGGCACCCCTAAGAGTAAAAGTTTAAGGAAATATGCAATATTGAGCAAAGAGTCAATATCACAGTATCTAATAAGACTCTCTCTTTCTCTCTTTGTGCATGCATGTATGTATGTATGTATGGCTACCCAGGGTCAAAGATAAAGCTGGATATTAGTTAAAGCAGTGAAAACAAATTTTATTCACTAACTGTAAGCCATAGGGTAAAGAGCTGAGCTCCATTCTGATTTGCACACAGATAATGGAGGTTTAAAAGGGAGAATAAAGGAGTAGGGAGAGGACCAAGCAGGACTCAAGTAGAACAAGGAAGTGAAAAATTACAAAGGTGGTCCGTACAAATGTGATTGGACCGGCAGATATCTGCTCTCCGTCTGTTCTCGAGGATTCTATCCTCTTGCACAGAGACTAGGAGACAGAAGCCCTATCCTTCCTGAAGATGTCATTTCGGAAGAATGGCTTTCAGATCCTGGAGAACGACTTCTGAGCTGTAGGGTAGACATACCCCCCTCGAAGGGCAGATGGAGGGTTCGCAATGTTAAGCCGTTTTTAGTAGATGCTCTAAGGAAGGGAGGCTAAGGGCCTGCCTCAGGTATTGGCTAGTAAATTCTCCTGCCAGCACTCAGCTCTGCCAGGCAGGCATTTTAAGGGGGCCTTGAGGGATGCTAGAGATATGACCTTCAGCTGCTTTGAAGCTGATTGAGAGTTTGGTCGGGTCTCTCGGTGCAGCGGTGCGGACAGAGTCCTGTGCCCAGCGTTCTGCAATTCTCAGTCCCTTGTTTTGATCAAGAGAAAGAGCAGATCTCTTTCTCACAGAACATCATTTGTCATGCCAAGGTCCTTGAGAAAGGTCCAACTGTTGCTTCCAGCCTCTGTGAGATTCGGGAGTCAAGGTGATGGGCAAGTTGGCCAAGGAGGCCCGTAGTTTTAGGAGCAGCACAGCAGCACGATTCCTCCACCAAGACAACGATGCTCGTAAAAGAATGACCCTTAGAAAAAACGTGAAGAAGCTGAGTCCCTTATATGGTCCCTAAGCCATCTAGTACGTGGAGGAAACCACTTAAAAAGGAGATTCGAACCCGTCTTTCTCTGGTGGAGTTTAAGCTAGCAGCTGCTTCTCGGGCCTGAGCCTTCGCTGTGATTATTTGTTGATAAATTTCCTCTTGACTGTCGTTTACAAATATGCAACATTGAGGACGCTTCAGTGCACAAAAGCTTCCGTAAGACGCCAGCAAGTAGTCTAAGGCTAGTTGGAGACCTCCATTTTCTCTCATTCTTGGATATTGGTTCCCCTGGTCCTGAGGCCTCAGGCTTGAACTAGAACTACCACAAGGGCTTTCCCGGGCCTCCAGCTTGCAGACTGCAGATCAGGAGGCTTCTCGGCCTCCGGAGCCTGTGAGCAATCTCTCACAATAAATCTCTTCCCAACTCTCCCTGTTTCTTCAGTTCTGTTTCTTTGGAGAGCCCTAATTAACATGGATTTGGGCACCAAGAGTGGCTCTAGGGGAACAGAATTTGAAGGATGAGTTTCCTGAATTGGTTCTAGGGTTTTCTAGAATTTGTTCTCAGAGGTTATTAGATTCAAATTTACTAATGACTGTATTTCCAGTCGTAAAGAGAGGACTGATAGTCTATGCGGATATGTAACACATCGACACTGGTGCTCCTGCTCAACTCCCTTACAGGAAGCAAGGGGCTAAGTGATTCCGTATATGACACTTCCAAACATTTTTGGAAAATTAAGGACCATAGTGATGTTAGTTGGTTGTTCCTAATGTTGCTTGTCAAAGTGGTGAAAGAAAAGGAGGAGCTCAGGAATTTGATTTTCCAGCTCACACATCTTGTAAATGACCCAGGAGCTTCCCTGGGCACCTGCTGGAGACGCCCATCTCCTGTAGACACAGGGCTAAAACTGTCAAAAACCAATACAAAACGTCATCCCGTGATTGGCTGAGTTACAATAGGATTTGAACTCCTAGCCTCACAGGGCGTCTGGGATCCTGTAAGTGGGGATGGGGATGTGTGGGAAGACCTTGATGAAAATGGGATCATGGAGATCCTAAATTCTGATGAGTCTTTGCTAGTTGTAGAGGTCTTTCCTCCTCCGGGGCCTCCCCACCCTCAGGGGGTCCACCTCTGAGGGAATTAACAGCATTGCCTAAGGAAATGGTATTGGCCTTCCCTGAGGCTGTTGCCCAGAGAGACAATGCTGATTCTCCCCAGGACCCACCTCTTTGCTTTTAGACTTAAAATTAGACTCAGGTGTCAGCAGGCTCCTACGGGTAAGATAATGAAGTGTGACCCAAGAGTAAGTGTGTTACCACCAAGAGAATGGCTTGAGTTTTCTAAATTATGCAAGAAGAAATCAGGGGAATGTGTGCAGGAATAAAAACAAAGGTGTGGGATAATGGTGGAAGGACCATAAGTTTGTGTCAGGTAGAATTTCTAGATATGGGCCCATGAAACAGAGACTCTACAGCTAATTGCTTCTAAGTTGCATCCGTAACTCAAGGAATTAGAAAGCCCTCAGTTGGTCAGTTGATGGGCTGAACCATGGACCAAAAGATGGCCCACCAAGAGAGACCTGGGAAGGTCCAACTTCCCATGGTTTACTGTAGACAAAGGGATTTAAAGGTTTAGAGAGATTTGGATGTAAGAACGTGTTTGTCATTTAAGATCTATCTACCCACACTAGACAGAGCGGCCATATAGCTTTCACCAGTACTTTGAGAAATACATTTGTAAGAAAGGCCCCAGAATCCTTGAAGGGTTCCATGATACTTCTCTGTAGGCCACACCTCACACTGGGAACTGTAGCCACTCAGTTGGAAAACCTAAATAAATGCAAGGAGAGTGATTGGATCTCGGGGTGGCAGGGGCCACGCCCAGCGAGAGGAGCAGGCAGAACTCTAGTGGAGCAGGGAAGTGAAAAATCGCAAAAATTTGCCAGGCTGTGTCTGATAGCTGGCAGTTATCAGAGTGAGAATTCCGTCCTCCCTCCCAGAGACTGAGAGGCAGAGGCCCTAAACTTCCTGAAGACGACATTTCAAAGAAATGGCTCTTATTTTATTTTACGTATTTTTTAAAATATATCAATATCACTACTTATCACTACTCTTTTCTTTTTTTTTTTGAAATGTTTATTTATTTTTGAGAGAGAGAGAGAGAGAGAGAGAGAGAGAGCGAGCGAGAGCGCGAGCGCACAAGGAAGGAAAGGGCAGAGAGAGAGGGAGACACAGAATCCGAAGCAGCTCCAGGCTCTGAGCTGTCAGCACAGAGCCCGACGCAGGGCTCGAACCCACAGACAGTGAGATCCTGACCTGAGCTGAAGTCAGATAATTAACCAACTGAGTCCCCCAGGCCCCCCAAGAAATGGCTTTTAGATCCTTGAGAAAAACACCCCAGAGTTGTAGGAGATACATACGCATCTCAAAGGGACAGGAAGAAGTCACGTTTATAAGCCCTTTGTAGTAAATGCTTGAAGAAAGGTAGGTTAGGGACCTACCTCAGATACTGGCTAGTAAGGTCCCCTAGGTGTCCTGAGCTTGGCCAGGCAGGTATTTTAAGGTGGGAGGGGAGGGATCTAGGATCATGCTGAGATCAAAGGTCTTACCTTGTAGAAGCTCTGCTAAGAGTTTGATCAAGTCTTTTGGTGCGGGGTTTGGCTAGAGTCATTGTTTACTGGCTGTTCCATAGTCCTCACTAGGTATGTATATAGTCTGCTAACCTATTTTGTTTAATGTTTTATTTATTCTTGAGAGAGAGAGAGACAGAATACGAGGAGGGGGCAGAGAGAGAGAGACACAGTGAAAATCTCCGAGGGGCGCCTGGTTGGTCAGTCTGTTAAGTGTCCAACTTTGGCTCATATTATGATCTTGGGGTTCTTAGGTTTAAGCCCCATGTCAGGCTCTATGCTGACAGCTCAGAGCCTGGAGCCTGCTTCAGATTTCATGTCTCCTTCTCTCTCTGCCCCTCCCCTACCTGCACTCTTTCTCACTCTCTCTCTCAAAAATAAAAATAAACTTAAAAAAAAATCTGAGCTTGTGGAGATTGCATTTCAGAAGAGAGGAAACATAGGGGCACCTGGGTGCTCAGTCAGTTAAGCGTCTGGCTTCAGCTCAGGTCATGATCTCACGGTTCGTGGGTTCGAGCCCCGCATCGGGCTCTGTGCTGACAGCTCAGAGCCTGGAACCTGCTTCAGATTCTGTGTCTCCCTTTCTCTCTGACCCTCCCCTGTTTGTGCTGTCTCTAAAAAATAAATATTAAAAAAAAAGAAGAAGAGAGGAAACACAATTAGGAAAGATGGAGAGATTCTCAACCTGATCAGTATCTTGGAAAGGAAATCACAACCACTAAAAATTCCATTTTATATTGATTTGATTTCTTTTTTAAATTTTTTTTAACGCTTATTTTTGAGAGAGAGAGAGAGAGAGAGAGAGAGTGGAGGAGGGGCAGAGAGAGAAGGAGATACAGAATCAGAAGCAGGCTGAGCTGTCAGCACAGAGCCTCATGAGGGGCTCAAAGCTATGAACTGTGAGATCATGACCTGAGCTAAAGTTGGCTGCTTAACCTAAGACTGAGCCACCCAGGTGCCCCTGATTTGATTTCTTTAGCTAAATATGAGAAGTTTGACAATTCCACGTATTGAAGAAGTTGTGAGTTAATAACACCTCTTGTCTTGGGGCACCAGGGAGGCTCAGTTGCCCCCACGCGTGATTTCAGCTTAGGTCATGATCTCACCGTTGGTGAGTTTGAGCCCTGCCTTGGGCTCCCTGCTGGCAGTATGGAGCCTGCTTGGGATTTTCTCTCTCCCTCTCTCTCTCTCTCTCTGCCCCTCCCCTGCTTGCTCTCTCTCTTAAAATAAATAAACATTTAAAAACTTTAAGCAAGTGTTGCTTGGGTGTCTCAGTCGGTTAAACATATGACTTTGGCTCAGGTCGTGATGTCAAGGTTTGTGAGTTTGAGCCCTGCATCAGGCTCTGCACTGACAGTGCTGTGCTTGCTTGAAATTCTCTCTCTCTCCCTCTCTCTCTCTGCCCCTCCACTGCTTAAATTCTCCCTCTCTCAAAATGAAGAAATAATCTTTATTTTTAAAAATTTTTAAATAATAAATAAAAACTAAAACAAAAAAATAGCATCTCTTGTGTCTTCCAAAAATTTTGGAAAACAACTTGGCATTATCTTTAAAGACTGAAAATTTGTGGACTCTCCTGATGCAGCAATTTCCGTTCTGATTATACACAAAGGGAAACTTTTCTATATGTTTCTGTTCATTGTAGCATTGTTCTTAACAGCAAAAATATCTCAAACAATCCAAGCGCCCCTCGAGAGTGGACCGGTCACAGTATATTGTGATATACTTGTGTGACAGGAAATCATACAGCTGTGAAAACAAATATGTGAATCAGGGTAACATCATGTTGAGTCAAAAAGCAAGGTCCAGTGGTACCTGGGTGGCTTGGTGGGTTAAGCAACCGACTTTGGCTCAGGTCATGATCTCATGCTTTGTGGGTTCAAGCCCCACGTCGGGCTCTGTGCTGACAGCTCAGAGCCTGGAGCCTGCTTGTGATTCTGTGTCTCCCCCGCTCTCTGCCACTCCCCTGCTCAGGTTCTGTCTCTCCCTCAAAAATAAACAATAAAAAATTTTTTGAAAAGCAAGGTTCCAACAATGACATATCCTAAATTATACCACCTTTATTTTTCAAAATCAAATAAAACTAAACTCTTGTCTATGCATACATATATATAATCTTGAAAAACAAATAAGTAGGGGGATGCCTGGGTGGCTCAGTCAGTTAAGTGTCTGACTTTTGCTCAGGTCATGAACTTACGGTCCATGAGTTCAAGCCCCACATTGGGTTCTGTGCTGACAGCTCTGAGCCTGGAGCCTACTTCAGATTCTGTGTCTCCCTCTCTCTCTGTTCCTCCCCTACTCACGCTCTGTTTCTCTCTCTCTCAGAAATAAGTAAATATTTTTTTAAAAATTTAAAAACAAGTAATATACACAAAACTCTATGACGGTGGTTATTTCTCAGGTTTATTTGACACAATTCTTTGGTATTAATGTTCTAGTTTATGAGCTGGGTGGCAAATTCACTGGTGATCATTACATATACATTAAAATTTTTTAAATGAAATAAATCATAAAATAACAAAAACAATAACAATGTATCATAAATCAGTGATTATGATTAATCAAATTCTATGTCCCTGAGGCTATATTAAAAGGATAAACTATTATTGCCACTTATAGGAAGGATATTTTTCTTGCACCTTCATAGAATGCCTCCTTGCGAATATTTTAGCTTTTTATTGAAGTATAATATAAATGTCGAAAAGGACACATATTGTAAGTGTAAAGCTGGATAAATTGTTACAAACGGAAGTCCCCTACCATCTGGCCCCAGATCAGTATATGTTTCTTTAAACAAATTGACATATTCATTGTTTTTGGCTTTTAATTTAAAAATTTCCCATTTAATTTCAGGGAAAATTTCAGGGAAATTCATATTTTCTCATACCTGCTCACACACTACATTATCAGTCTTTTGATCACTGTAAATCTTAGAGTTGGAAACAATAGTATCTCATTGCTTTATTTTAATTTCTTTGAGTTTTAGTGTGTTTGAACACTTTTAACTAAATGTTTTATTGGTTATATTTCACTTTTTTTTCCTTGATGATTTTTTCAGATTTTTAATTTGTGTAGAAGAGGCAAAATTTTACCTTTACCGTCTTAGGACCTCTGGCTGGGCTTGAGAACTAAACTGATATAAAAGATTACCAGGACGGAAGTTTATAAACTTATTTAATGTAAGTTTTACCTGATACACGGACCTTCATAATTATGGAAATGAAGACCCAAAAAAGGAGCCAAACCTAAGTGCTTACATATTAGATTGAATAAAGAGAGGCAATTGTAGAAAAGTAACTAAAATATACGTGGAAACTAAAGGAAAGTAAAAGTTATCTTAACAAGGTTTGCTTGCACAGAAGTTTTTTTAGTTTTGACTCCTCATCTCTGGTGATAAGAATGCTTCTTTCTCCTAGTGTAGAAAGGGCATCTTTCATAAGGGAGTTTTACCTTGTATTTTCCTGGGAGTGAAAGGGGAGTTGAGTAGACCCTTCTTGTTCCTTTAGCTCAAAAACGATTCTTATGCCAAAGTGGCATATGTTGGTGGGGCCTGTTCGGAACTGCTTTACTTCTTAGTTACAAGGTTTTTCTTTCTAAGTTGTACATTATGTTACATTTGTCCTATGTCCTGCAGGTACATTTTCCGAAATCATTACTTTGAACGGGTCCTTTTGTCTTACAGCTATATTATGTTCTCAACTGGTTCTTTTGCCAATTTGTTTTTCTAACTGGTTAAGGTACCGGTCGTGGTTAAGGTATTGATGCTGGTTAATGACAAGGAAGAAGTATAATTTTTGAAAACGGAGAACAAGATGAATGAGTTTTGTTTTATTTATTTATTTATAAGATGCAATGAGTTTTAATCAAACAGCACAATTACGACCTAATTTCCCACGATTTATTGAAAATCCTTAGTACTTAAACATAAAAATGTGGACTAAGTCGTGAGGAACGGCGTAACACATGAAAAGGTGGTCACCTCCAGAGGCAACAATCCGAAGTAATCCATTTTTAAATTCCGGCTATACATTTTTTGACATTTGTACAATTTATGAATACACCTGTGTTGTACAAGTCGAGGATAAAAACAAACTTTGCGGGTGATTTTTTTCATGTATTTTTTTATGCTTCCTTTTAAGGAATAGCAGGATTCCGTTTTCTAGCTTTCAACTTTTCAACACAGTCGGTTTCCCGCCCTCTTCGTCGCCTCTTCTGCAGGCCCCGTGGACCATCACTGCGGCCTGCTGACCGCTGGGCGCACCTTGCTCAGCGCACGCGTTCTGCGCCGCCGTGGCCACCATATTGCAAACTTCATTGCTCACCAGGGCTGATCCGGATTTAGAGTGGGTGTGGCAGCGCATGCGCAGTAGGGCATGGGGGGGGTGTGCGCATGGGCGGGGCTTTTCCGAAAGGCTGTGTAGTCCACGTGTGTTCTAGGCGGCCGGGACCGTGTCAGAGATGCGTGGGGGCAAGGTGGTGCCGGGTTTGGGGGCCACAGACGTCGGGGACCTCCTCCCGTGGCTGTGACCCGTTTGTGTGGCATGGCCTGAAACTGGCCGGCAGGGCAGGAATAGCCAGGCCCCAGGGGGCCCCGGGCCGCCTGATCGTCTCTCGTTGGTCTCCCGATGTTGATGCGGAGGAGGGCGCTGGCCTCCTGGGTCTGGGTCGTTGCCTTTTTCATGCCTTCACTTTCCACGTGTCTCTTCCCAGTAAATCACAGAGCTCCATCTTAGGCCCCTCAGTGGGACACCTGGGCGGAGCCTGGCGCCCCAGAAAGGATCGCAGGGTAATTCCTGGGCCAGAATCTGCCCGTGACCCTGAGGCCCGAACACAGGAAGATTTCAGTGACGTCTCCATCTTCTGAGAGCAAGAGCAACTGTTTAAGGACGGAGGATTTGACCCAAGTGTTGGTGGGGCTGAGTAAGGATAACGCAGGACTGGAGGAGATAATGGGCACTGGTCCTTCCAGGAAAAAGAAGAGGCGAAGACAGGCGAGGAAGGTCAGCGACAACAAGCCGCAGCTCAGGACATTGTCTGAACCCTCCCCGGCACTGCCCCGGCCTTTCCCTTCACATACTCATCCTACCCGACACGTAATCCCTCCTTTCTCCCTCCGCCAGTCTTCCCTCGTAATGAACCAGGCCTGTAAAACATACATGTGGCAGGAATAATAATGAATACACATCCCAACTCTTCTCAGAAACCATGGCATGAAACTTTGCGGAAC
Organism: Mungos mungo; assembly: GCA_004023785.1. Lineage (NCBI taxonomy): Eukaryota > Metazoa > Chordata > Mammalia > Carnivora > Herpestidae > Mungos > Mungos mungo. The sequence goes on along the minus strand of PISW01010506.1, from coordinate 9,260 downwards.
ATGGATGGAACTGGAGGGTATTATGCTAAGTGAGATAAGTCAGAGAAAGACATATCATATATTTCCCCTCACATGTGGCTCTTGAAAACCTTAGCAGAGGACCATGGGGAAGGGAAGGGGAAAAAGTTGTTGCAAACAGAGGGAGGGAGGCAAACCATAAGAGACTCTTGAATACAGCGAACAAACTGAGGGTTGATGGGGGACGGGAAAGTGGGTGATGGGCATCGAGGCGGGCACGTGTTGGGATGAGTACTGAGTGTTGTAGGCAAGCCAATTTGACAATAAATTATTTTTTTAACATGGCATGAAAAATATCCTATGATCAAACATGTTAGTGTTTTCCTAAGTCCTTTATACTTTCCTGCTAAGCAAGGTTAGTCCATCCTACCAAAAGCCTTTATTCCAAATTTATGAGGAAACTTTCAGCTCTCGCACCGTTTTTCTTTTGGAATTGCAGGTAAAAGGTTGTGGGTTTGTAATAGCTGACATTGAACCCTGATTATACCTTAGGAACTGAACTAAGTTATTAACGTGTGTTCTCATTTTGTATTTGTTACATTTGAGTAGGGCAGGTACTAATATTATTCCCATATTTTTAATGTGTGAAGAAACAGACCCAGAAAGACAGGTAATTTGCACAAGGTCAGGCAGTCTATAAATTGGCGTTTTGGGGGCCATGTTTTGAATTTTACAAAGTTTATGCCTACTTCAGAGTTTCAACAATAGCTCGGGGAACACACATTAATTTTCCCCTAGAATCACCAATTATTTAGATTTTGTCACATTTAATTTTTTTAAATTTTTTTAATGTTTTTTTATTTATTTGAGAGAGACAGTGCGAAGAGGGAAGGGTCAGAGAGAAGGAGACACAGAATCTGAAGCAGGCTCCAGGCTCTGAGCTGTCAGCACAGAGCCCAACATGAGGCTCGAACCCACGAACCATGAGATCATGACCTGAGCCGAAGCCGGACACTTAACCCAGACGTTTAACCGGCTGAGCCACCCAGGTGCCCCGAGTCACATTTAGTTTTTAATCTCTCATCTGTGTGTGTTTGTATGTCTGTCAATTTCGGATTGCCTGATGTCTCCTCATTTGATTCAGGTTGTGCAGTTTTGGCGGAAGCCCCAGAGCAGTGATGTGTCCCCCTATCAGGAGGCGCCTGGATATCAGTTTTTCATATTTGGAGAATATGAACTTTGCTTGGTAGAAGTGGTACCTGCCAGATCTCTCCACCTTTCCCCGTCTGCAACAATGTGGAACCATTCTTTGAGATATCTGAATAATACCCAGTTCCCCCACGACACGGCAACTACTGACTTCAGCCTCCACTAAATTATACGTTCTTGCCTGAATCTACAGTTACTGTAATGTGAACATTCTATGTCTATCATCCCATTCCATTACACATTTCTTTTTTTAATGTTTTTATTTATTTTTGAGAGAGAGAGACAGCGTGAGCAGAGGAGGGTCAGAGAGAGAGGGAGACACAGAACCGGAAGCAGACTCCAGGCTCTGAGCTGTCAGCACAGAGCCCGACGTGGGGTTTGAACCCACAAACCGTGAGATTGTGACCTGAGCCAAAGTCGGACGCTTAACCAACTGAACCACCTAGGCGCCCCTCCATTCCACATTTCTAAGTTGGTATTCTATTATAAACAACTTTTCCCACCCTGCCCTTTTTAAATTAGTAAATTCGCTTGAAGGACACGTGGACCCAAGGATCCATGTTTTAGTTAATGTGTTATAATCCGTTTCTGTCATCATTTTGGAAATCGTTATACAGAGTTAGGCTCTCCGGGCTCAGGTGGACTTGGCTATGGCAGCAGTAAGTCAGACCAGGCATTAGGAGGAGGGAGGCATGAATACTAGGTAAAGCACAGAAGGTTTATTTTTAGGGCAACATAACGATTCTGTATGCATAATGGTGGGTACATGGCATTAAACGTTTATGAAACCCATGGAATGTACACTGAGAATAAACCCTATTGTTGGCCGTGGAGTTTGGGTGATAACGGTATGTGGTACATTAGTCAGTTATCACACGTTACCGCCGTGGCGTGTGTTAGCGGCAGAGGTTTTCTGTTTGTTTGTTTCTTTCTTTTAAATGTTTTTATTTATTTTTGAGAGAGAGAGAGAGAGAGAGAGAGAGAGAGAGAGAGAGAGAGAGAGAGAGAGAGACAGCGAGTGGGGGAGAGGGCAGAGAGAGAGAAGGAGACGCAGAATCCGAAGCAGGCTCCAGGCTCTGAGCCGTCAGCACAGAGCCTGACGGCAGGGCTCAAACTCATGAGCTGTGAGATCATGACCTGAGCCAAAGTCGGGCGCTTAACCGACTGAGCCACCCAGGCGCCCCTTTGTGGCAGAGGTTTTGAATGTGTGGGGATGGGGTACATGCAAACACTGTACTTTCTATTCATGGTGTGAATCTAAAACTGCTCTATAAAAACAAAGTTGGTTAATTTTTTTTAAAGGAAATGAAGTTCTAGTGAAAAGAAAGACCATGGCAAATTGTAAAGCTCAAAAGATATTTGCTGTTCACTTAAATAAACAATGATGGGCATGGTCTTTGTTTACCTAAGCAATCTCCAGAGTCCTTGCTCATACTGACTGTGTACAGGTAGAATGCCCTGGCTGTACTTCCGGCTCGCAAATCTATTAGGGCTTTGTACCTCTGAGAAAAGAAAAACAAATACTGTTAACCACAGCCATGCATACTGTATAGAGATATCAATCAGAACAACAGACTTCTCAGAGGCCAGATATTATTTTTCCAGTTCATACATAACTCTTGTCTAAACAGTTGCTTCTGCGAAGTTAGATATGACTGCATCTGCTCTGCAGTTGCAGGAAACCCGGCAGTATGGTCTGCTTCTTATCTTGCGGACTCCGGCTGCAGAAGTTTAAAGGGCTTGTCGCTTCCAAGAACGATGCAGACACCTTTCATACACTGGTACGGGACCGTCTCTGGGATACAGTGTGAAGCAAAAGCACATAAAGCCCAAGACTGTGAATATGTCACGCTACTTTTTGACTCATAAATGGGGAGGTCTCTAGTGTATATTTGTCTTTGCTTAAAGAAATGCCATGCAACTGATTACTTGTGAATCAAGGAACAGGTAGGAATAAATCTTCCCGCTGCTAATCTTGTCCTGTCATTTTGGTTTTGTGCCATATGCACTCATTTCCTATTTAAAAAAATTGTAGTTTAAGAAATCAACTGCATCGCTTTAAAAGACATAACTTTTCAGTATTATGAATCAATGTCCCATTATATCTTACTGAAATGTCTATGGTGTGTCTGCTCTGTGCTAGACATTGTTAAAAAGTGGGGAATCCAGCCGTGAGCAGTGAATGAAACAAAGACCTGTGCCCTCATGGAGCAACACCTAGAGGGGAAGAGAAAATAAACAATAGTTATAATAAACAAGGAAAGTATCAGAAGTCAATCAGTGATACACACAGAAACATATGCATTTTATTTGTAAATAATTTCAAAATTACAGAAAAATCTTAAGACTAGCATGAAGAACCTCTGTATACCCTTCACACAGAAATTACCAATTCCCATCTTTGTCACATTTGGTTTATCATCCATCCTTTTTCCCACTCACGATCCATCAATTTATATTTTTCAGAACCATTTGAGACCTTCACACTTCATGTCTCATATTGGTATTTTCTGACAACAAAGATATTATCTTACACAACCAGAAGATAATTTCTAATGTCAGAGAACTTAATATTAAATCAATACAGGGGTGCCTGGGTGCCTTAGTTGGTTGAGTGTCTGGCTCTTGATTTTGGCTCAGGTCATGGTCCCAGAGTTGTGGAATCAAGCCCCATATTGGGCTCTGCAGAGTGTGGAGCCTGCTTAAGATTCTACCTCCCTCTCCCCCTCTCCCCTGCTCAAGCTTTCCTTCTCTCGCGTGCGTGCAAGAGAAATTAGATCAATAAATTAATTTGGATCATATTACATTTATCACATAAAATCTATTATATATAATATGGTCCATCCTAGCAATGGACCAATACCAGATTTGATCTAGTTAGGCAGAAGTATGTATTTTTTTTTTTTTTACTGTTTTTATTTGGAGATTATGTATGGTTTAAGGAGATCCATGTGGGCACCAAGTTGAGAAGAGGTAGAACATGATGGCTAGTTTTATGTGTAAACTTACTGGATCAAAGACCAGTTTGGTGTGGCTGCAAAGATATTCCATAGCTATGCTTAGCATCTGCCATCAATTGGTTTTAAGCAAAGGACTTTATTTTCATAATGCAAGTGGGCCGCATCCCATCAGCGAAAAGGCCTTAGGGTCTACGAAAGAGTTCCCTGAGGAAGAAATTCAGCCTAGGGGAACTTTGTTGGCTCATTGCATTGAGCATCCAACCCTTGATTTCAGCTCAGGTTGTGGTCCCAGGGTCACGGGATGGAGCCCTGGTTCCTGCACTGGGTGTGGAGCCTGCTTGAGAGTTAGTCTCTCTCTCTCTCTCTCTCTCCCCCCCCCCAACCCTCCTCTGCTCTCGTGTGTGCATATAAGTGCTCTCTCGTTCTCTCTCAAAATACATAAATAAATATGAAAAAAGAAAAAAATTCAGCCTCAAGACGGCAGCATTAGCTCAGGCTGGAGAGTTTGCAGCCCACTAGCCTACCCTCTACCCTCTGGATCTGAAACTTGCCACATCCCCAGTCACATGAGCCACTTTCTTGAAGTCTCATATACACATGTTACACCCATATACATACATGCAATGCGCATATATGCCACATACATAGTTATAAAAGATGCATACATGTCAATACTTATAAAACATCTTACTAGTTCTCTCTAGAACTCTTCATACATTCTTCATTCCTTGACCTCATTAATTTATTGCTATGCTTCTCTCTCATCTTAGAAATGTTAAGTCTGAAGTGCATTTCTATATTCCCTGATTCCAGTTCTCAATCTGTACCCATCCTCAAATCATCAAAGATGCATTTGATTCTCTCAGCTCCACAGTTATGAAAAAAAAAAAGTCACCAAAAGTGACTTCTAAGATTAATTAACGTACCTCTGGGTGGACATTAGAATCCCTAATGTGAGTTTGTTGGTTTCTGACATCAACCACTTAACAAAGTCAGGTTGGTCCAGGGTTCATACTCTATCCATTCTCTTCTCCAATCTACACTCATCTCTCTCTTGGTCTTACCTAGTACCATGACTTGGAATAGCAGTGTAAGCTAACAACTCTCAAATACATGGGAGTGTCCACAAAAGTGAAGAAACCTTTTTTGCAAATTTTAAAGAGAAAGGAAGAGGGTAGTATTTGAGCTCATGTTAAAACAATTGCCTAGGATATACAATCTTCACAAAGCAAAGAAGAGTGTGCTCTGGGGAAGGAACGTTTGGTGCAGTGCATGTATATGTATATATATACATATATATATGCACATATAATGATTTGTAACTCTTTATGTTAATTAACATTATGACCAAGGCCATTCCAAAGAGTCAGACATTGTCTCATGTTTTTGGTTTATGCAAGTACCTATGACTAATCTTATGGAAACCAGGGAGGTTTTTTTCTTTTTCTTATCTTTATGTTCGAAATGTTATATTCTCGTTCTTTTCCTTTTTCCTTTCTTTTTTAGGTTTATTTATTTTGAGAGAGAGTGAGAGAGAGAAAACACAAGTGGGCAAGGGCAGAGAGGGAGAGAGAATTTCCAAGCAGGCTCTGGGCTGTCAGATGGTTGTGGGGCTCAAATCCGCAAACCAGGAGATCTTGACCTGAACTGAAAGCAAGAGTCAGATGCTTAACCAACTGAGCCACCCAGACACCCTGGTTATTCTTATTTTTATTTTTCAGTGAAGCAGATTTACAGCATGTGCTTGGGGAAGAAACAGACCCCATGCCAAGCCATTCTGACCTTGGCAAATGTTAAAGTATAATTTCCCTAGGAGCCCAAAAGCAAGGCCCACAAACATGAAAAGTTGAAAATTTCCTTTATCAAAGCTGAACTCTTTTCCAATGTTCAGTCATTGAACTGCTTCTGTAACACATGCCTTGTGTTCTCATGGACGTTTCAAATTGACCCTGCTGGAATCTGGAGTCCTGAGTTTCCCTCTATGCCTCCTGTATCTGCGCCTCCCCACCTTGCAAAATTGCAAATCCATTTTTTGGTACTCTGGCCCAACTACATGACTCAGAGATTCATTCATCTTATGAAAAAGGCTCTGGGCCAAGTAAGGCCTGGAGCCATTGCAGCCTGTGAAAGGAGACTTCCAGTGTCCTCCTCGGGAAGTTTTGTGGGGTTTTCCTAAGGTTGTTTGGTTGTTTGGTTTCTTTCTTTCTTTCTTTTTGAGAGAGAGAGAGAGAGAGAGAGAGAGAGAGAGAGAGAGAGAGAGAGAGAACTTGAGCAGAGTGAGGAACGGGCAGAGAGTGAAAATCCTAAGCAGGCTCTGTGCTGTCAGCACAGTGTGAGATCATCACCTTGTTATAGGTTAGCAAAACTAAGTAAATAATTGAAAATTATTAACTTGCTGTTTTGGCTTCTGTAAATTGCTTTGCAAATGTATCTCTCTGTTCCCTGTTCCGACTATGTGGTGACCGCTCTGTGGCTCTCTGCTGGATTAATTAGAGGGTGCTAACCTCCCCTGTAAATTAGCCAGCTTTCTAAACAGACAACTTAGATCGTAAATTGCACTCCCACCCACCCTGTTTGAAGCTGACCAGACAAAGCATACGTGTGGGAAGTCATATATGCACTGTCTCAAAGAACCTGGAAGGCCTAACTATAATTGGTCATTTCAAGACTCTCTTAAGACAAAGAACTGTAAAATTGATAGGGTCCCGCCAGAAGTACTGTCTGTTTGTAAAAATGTGATTGGGTGTCCTAAAATGCTGAAAACTTTCATTGGTTAACTGAATGATGATGTTTTAAGCATTGCTAAGTCCATATAAGCTCACTGCTACCTTTGTTCGGGGCCATTCTCCGCTCCTTAACACCACCAGGGAGATCAGGTTTGGCCCGGCTGTAAATAAAATCTTGCCTCGCTTCTATTTGGCGTTTGGTGGTCTTTCATTATCACCCTGTTACACACCGGAGCCTATTATCAAGTCAGATGCTTAACCAACTGAGCTGATAAGGTGCCCCCTCCTTGGGAGAATATTTAAGCTTCTTTTTGGTCTGTGCTTCTAGAAGAAGACCGGGGAAGGTGGCACTGAAAAGGGGAAGCCACCAGGCCAGCTGAGGCAGAAGGTCAATTCCTCGCCTTTGCATACGCCTCCACCCGGACAAATGTCCCTGTCTCCCGAGCCTCAACTTTCCAGGCACAGAATGGAGGCTCTCACTCCTGCCCCTTGGTCCTCAGAGTTGTGTCCACTTAAGGCAGATCGGTAGCTCGCTTGCTTGTGCTCCTTTCCCCTCGGAAGAAGACTTCTGTAAGTCCACCTTCCCCGGTTGGATTCAGAGGAGGGAAACCACACTACCCAGAAGGCATCTGAGGCCAATGACGGCCGAGAACCGGGGCTCTTCCTGCGGCGCACGCACGTGGGCGGGACTTCCGGGTTTTTCACTGCCGCCGCCATTTACCTCAGCGGTTCGCCCTGGGACGTTCTTGACCTGCTGCGGGCTGTGCCGGCGCCGCTCATTAGGCATTTCGTGGGGAGCGAACAGGGAAGGAAGCGAGGCCTCCCCCTCGCGCTTCGCAGGGGCTGCGACTCCCTGTGGCGGGTGCGCCCCTGGCCGTAGCCCGGCCGCGGCCTCTCGTCCGCCCTCATCCCCGCGGTCGCCAAGGGCGGTGCCCCAAGTCGTGGTGCCTTTTGCGCCGAGGCCGCCCGGGCGCTCGCCTCTCCTCTTGCTCGACCCGGGGGCCCACAATGGCGGCGCCGCCGACCGGCCCGACCCAGGTCAGTGGAGATCGGCGTCGGAGTTGCGTCCGTGCGAGGGCGGAGACGGCCCCCCAGGGGGCCGGGAGCCCCGACGTCCGCTGCACCTGCTGTGTTGTGGCGGGTGGGGCTGGCTGGCGGCTCAGTTGACCCCCAGATCGGTGAAGTGTTCGGTCTCTGGCTCGCTCAGTAAGGTGTGGAGAGAACGAATGATGCTTCCGCCTGGGGCTGCCGTCGGTCTTAGGGAAAACCCCGCCCCCACCAGGACCTGGGAGGGTCCACGCTGCCCCACCTGCCCTCTTCTAACAGGTGACCTTGGGCGTCGGGCGGAGGGGGTCCCTTTCCAGGTAGAAAGAAGTGCCGGGAGGCCTGGGAGGGCCAGTGAGCGTTGCCACGGTCCCAGCTGCTGAGCCAGCTGTGGGGGGCGGGGGGCGGGGAGCGGGGGGCGGCACCCTGCCCCTCCTGCGCCACCACTGACTTTGTGGTCGGTCAGAGGCTGCTCTTCCCGTGGCCGAGTCTGTGTTGTCCGTAGCCACGTATGCCCCCTGTCCCGAAGTATCTTGGCCTCGGAGGAAGTTCTGTCAGAGCTCGGGAAGGAAAGAGAGGCTAATGGTTCAGGGTGGAATCTCCCCGGGAGTTGGGGAGGCCCAGGGGCGGGGAGGGGGCGCAGGGCCCTGCCAGTTACCCACGGAGGTGCCCCACCCCTCCAAGTGCCGGTCCTGTTTAGGTCAGGGCTCAGGGCTCTGCTCCTCAGTCCATGTTCGCAAAAATCGTTTCAGGGGTGATTGAAATGTATGTAACGACGACAAAAGTTGGGGTAGACGCTTCACAGTGTCATTACTCTGTAATTCCTGATTATGGGGGAGCTCCCCGTTGCCTCTCTTCCTCCTGGTACTGGAGTAACCGGAGGTTAAAGGGTCGCCTCTGGTGGGTAAGATGCAAGACTTTGGGTGAATTGAGGGAACTTTCACCGACTGTGGTTGGAGGGAATGAGATGTTCATCTCGGGCTGTGGGAGAAAGCGTGAGAATCCCGAAGCGCGCTGAGCTGAGTCATTTCCGTGTAAGTCTCACAACTGTTATCGGTGAAGTGGGAACTGTTACTGTATTGATCCAGAAACCGAGGCTCAGAGACATGAAGTGATGTCTTCAAGGTAACACAGCTGGCAAGTGCCGGGTGTCGAGAGTTTGGATTCCAGCCACAGGAGACTGACTTACGGACTGGGGACTTGTAGTCGCTTTCCCCAGGATGTGCCCCTGTGCATGGGGCAGGCAGCCAGCAGGACCAGTGAGGCTCAGGTACTGCCGTCGTCACCGACACTGTTCCCGTCATTATTCACTCATCCCTCTGACGTCCCAGAGCCCATGGTGTCTGCATCTCCCAGTCCACCC
>PISW01010505.1:0-49048 GCA_004023785.1 Mungos mungo | reverse complement strand
AAAAATACAGATACAAGGGGGAGTGCACAGGCTCAGGTCAACTTGAGCCACAGCCTCCTGAGAACGCACGTGAGCCAGGCCCCAAGTACAGGGACCCCAACCACCCATCCTGTGCTCTCCGCAGTCGGTCAGATGGTCCATGCAAGTCTGGGTGTCACTCCTGGCCGGAAGCAGGTGGCCCACCTGAAGAGGGTGACTGGGGCAGACACTGGAGGGCTAGGGCAGGGCTCAGGGGGCCACAGGGGCCCCCCACGGGCAGTGGCCTGTGGGCCGCACACAGTATCCAGCACGGAGCTCAGTGGGAGGGAAGCGAGTCTAACCTCACCCCGTGGCTTCCGTGCTCTCCGAGGACTCTGGCTGTGCCCGTGGGGCCTGTGGATGGGCGAGGCCTCCAGGTGTCAGCCTGTGGATCCCGGCCCAGGCTTCCCGGCTCCCAGGAAGATTTCGCTGAGCTCACGAATGTTTTTCAACATTTTTCAGACAAGTCAGATGTGCTAATTTAGTGTTAAAGTCTATGTCAGCAAGCGCCTCTCAGATGTCTTGAGACCAAAAAGGGATGCGTCTACTGTGACCCAGTTTCCTTTTTCAAAAGCTGTCAGAGTTGATCCTGGATCCATCCCGGGCTGACTTTTGTCCATCATGGGCTGGGCCTGGGTCCTCGTGGGCCAATCCTGGCTCTGTCCTGGGCCGATCCTGGGTCCTCCTGGGCTAAGCCTGAGTCCATCCTGGGCCGAGCCTGGGTCCATCATGGGCCGAGCCTGGGTCCTCCTGGGCTGATCCTGGCTCTGTCCTGGGTCAATCCTGGGTCCTCCTGGGCTGATCCTGGGTTCTCCTGGGCTGGGCCTGGGTCCATCAGGGGCTGGGCCTGGGTCCTCCTGGGCTGATCCTGGGTCCTCCTGGGCTGAGTCTGGCTCCATCGTGGGTGGAGCCTGGCTCTACTGGGGGAGACTGGGTGCCTTCAAGTCTCTGCTGTAAACCACTGCATCTTGTCTGGCCCTGCTCTGTTCTTCCCCCGACCTGTTCTTCCCCCGACCTGGGGAGGCAGAGCACTGTCTCCGTGCTCCCTATCTCTTCTGGGCCGCCCCCATGAGCCTGAGGTCCTACCCTCTTACTCATTTTTGTCTCTCAGACCGAGCCACTTAGAGGAATCAAGGGGCCCCAAACTCCCAGGAACTAACGTTGTGATGTTTCTTTTATCTGAGGCCCAGTCTTACCAGCCTTGCCCAGACCATCCCATTCTGTGGACAAAAGTCCCCGGTGGCACCTTTCCCAGCTCCGAGCACCTGTCCCCCTTGGGAGTGACCCCTTCCCTTGGGTCAAGCCCTCCGCAGGGCCTGGACCCAGTGAGCCAGCTGTCACCTGCAGCCCGGTCTCTGAACTGTGCGGGGGAGCAGGTCCTCGGTAACACTGATTCTCGGAGCTCAGAGGAAGACAGGCTGAGTCCGGGTCTCCCGGATGTAGGGCCCGCCCCCACACAGGTCAAGTCAACAAACGTGTCACCGCACGTGCTAGAATGTTCTGATCTCGAAATGCCAGGACGGGGGTGCACAGAGGCACAGGACGCGGACGAGCGGGCGGCTGCTCGGGCCGGGGGAAGGGGGGCTGCTTGGCAGTTAGGGGTCCAGGGCTCTCTTGCGGGTGGTGCACACGCCCTGAAGTCGGCTGTGCCGACGGTCACGTGTCTCTGCGAGGCCACGCAAGCCGCCGAGCCGCGCTGTCACAGGTGAAGGACTGGGGGGGAGGAGGACCCCCCAGCGGAAGGAGTCCTCTGAGGAGACGTCTCTGGAGGCAAACGCGGGCCAGGCTGGGCCGCCCTTCCCGCCGTGCCGCCTGGCTCGCACGCCCTGCCCCTTCCCACCTCCATTTCCACCCCTGCACGGGACTCCACGGGCGCTCCTAGGTCAGATGTGAGCCGTCATGGAAATTTCCCACCACATTTAGGCCAAGATGAGTCAATGACAAAGGAAATCTCTTTTTAGATTTTTCTCTGGTAACGATGACTTGAAAGGCCAATGATTAAGGATCTGCCCAGATAATGTTGTTACGAGTCTTTCCACCCGAGCGGACTTGTTCTCGGTGTCGGTCAGCACCCAGCCTGCAGCAGGGGGTGGGGGGGGGGGCTTAATCCTTTGTTCAAAAACAAGGCATCAACCATAATTCTGAATCCCACTTTTCTGTCAGGAATGCCACTGGCGCCTCACCGCCAGCCACAGGGGAGTTTCCAGAAGGCAGCTCCTCTCACCGAAGCGCCGCCCGGTGGTCAGTGGGCACCGACCAGACTCCAGGGGCTCCAAGACCCCGGGACCCACAGCGGGGGCCTCCTGCAGCGTTCCTCAGCACCCGCCGAGAGCGGCCTGGCCGTGACCTTGGAGACCATCATCCTGTCTCCCATCCCCGGTCCAGGCCACGCGACCTCTTGCGGGCTCCGGGGCCGCGCACCCCTGCTCTGGGAAGGCCTGGCCCAGGCCCAGGTCTGGACCACACAAGGCACATCCGCATTTCTGGTGAGTGGGACACGAGGAGTGGCCCCACCCAAAAGATGCCAGAGGACTCAGGCGGGAGGGGACGCCCCAGCTACGTGCCCCAGGGACCTGTAACCATGGCAACAGGCCCAAGAACAGCCTCTTCCACCCAGCAGACGTTTCCAGAAAGATGTGCTGCCCAGAGGCCCTGTGACTGATCAGTGCGGGACACAGGCCTGGGCCCGGCAGACACCCAGGCGGCCCGCAGCTCCCCTCCGGTCGGCGAAGGCTCTGGTGACCGCATGGCACATCCATGTCCCTCTGCCCGGGGCTGCTTCCCTCCCTCAGACCAGAAGCCATCCTGCAGGCCCCAGCGCTGCCTCCCGGAGGGCCTCCCAGACCCGGTCTCTTCCCATCCCTGCTGGCAGGTGGTAGAGGGCAGGCAGGGCCGGTGCCCCTTCTAGAAATACCCCGGCCTCCACACAGCAGGACTTGTTCTGGGTGCACATTATCTGAATGGCTGATAAAAATAATGAATGGTCCAATTTGTCCGGGGTTGGTCTCCAAATGCCAAGGGTAACCGTCGTCCAGACTGGTCGGTGTAGGAGGCGGGACAGAGGGGCCGATAGGGTGACTCGTGCCCCCCGGGAGCACCGAAGGGAAGCCCCGCCCACCACACCAGCTTGTTTCTTCCGGAAGCCCCGCTGGCCCACGAGGTCCTGTGGGCACCTCGGGAGGGATGCGTGAGCCGAGACAGGGCGGGGCTGGGGCCAGAGCAGTAGGCAGCGGCCCGTGTCCCGGAGACAACCAGTGCTGCCCTTCCACGGGCTCAGTGCCCGTGACATTCACGCCCTGCATCAGGGCGACTGGCCCCGGGAAAGCCCCCTGACTGAGGAGGGCCTATGTCCCCAAACAGGGGCCACTCCGTGCTGCGGCAGAGACCCCCGCAGCCCGCACCCCAGGAGCTGAGTCCTGGGGTCGCTCCGGGCACTTGTGGGGGGCAGCCTGGTTACGGCTTCCCTCACCTTCAGAAGCGCCCCAGGAAGGACGGCGGTCCGGGACGCAGGAGCCTTCCTGTGCGACAGACATGAGGGACCGAGCCGTCAAGTGACCTTCAGCCTGCCTCCGGTGGAACCCGGGACTCGGCATTTAGCGTTCTCGTCACCAGAGCTGCTGGCACTTTCCTGGCACAGACAGGGACGTGGTTCAAGGTGAGTGATGGGGAGCCGTCCTTCCAGAGATCAGGGGGGCCCATCCCAGGCTGAATATCCTGAGATCAGGGGCCCATCCCCCAGGCAGAGTGTCCTGAGATGGGGGGCGGCCCATCCCCCAGGGCGAGTGTCCTGGGATCAGGGGGGCCCATCCCCCAGGCTAAGTGTCCTGAGATCAGGGGCCCGTCCCCCAGGCCGAGTGTCCTGGGATCAGGGGGGCCCATCCCCCAGGCTAAGTGTCCTGAGATCGGGGGCCCATCCCCCAGGCAGAGTGTCCTGAGATCGGGGGCCCATCCCCCAGGCAGAGTGTCCTAAGATTGGGGGGCCCATCCCCCAGGGTGAGTGTCCTGATTGTAAGTAGGTGGCTCACACTTCAATTTGGCCAGAACATTAAACTGTGTCCCAGGTGGCTGTCAGATGCCAGGCGCAGGAACAAGGGAGGGCCCCCGTGGAAACTCTCCGAAAGAGGGCATGTAGGGAGCTGCCTGTGGCCTCGACCTTGGGGCCTGAGGCTGGAGCTGAGTCAGGCTTCAGTTTCCTGTCTTCGGGTAGAGAGCTCTGGGAGGCACAGGGGCCCTGCTCTGTACACCCAGGGAGGCCTCTGGAGGTCACCTGGGTGGTTGCAGGCCATGACATGGCAATGTGAGTGGCCACAGCCCGTGACCCTCCAAGGGCAGGCCAAAACTTGTGTGTCTGCCTGCCCTGGGTCACACCCCCTGCCCCTGCCCCTGCCCTGGGTCACACCCCCTGGGCACCTGCCTGGGGATCGCTCACCCCCAGAAGCTCATGGGCCACGCAGCATGGACAGCATGTGGCCCTGCCTTCCCTGGCCACATACCCGGACCCCAGGGACCTTTCAGGCTCACACTCACTCCCAGGGCAGCACCCCAGGGGCCGCTGGGGAGAGCGGGGGCTGGGCCTGCCCCCGGGCAGCACCTGCTGCAGCTGTGGTCCCAGGGGGCCGTGTGCTCACCATTTCCTGCTGGGCCTGGGGCAGCTGAGGGGTCTAACCGGATCTGAAGTGACACATGGAAGGTGGGGGGCGGGGAGAGCCGTGGGCCCTGGAGAGGTGGGGGCCCCCGTGACGCCAGCCGGCCGTGGCCTCCCTGACGGTGAGGCCCCCCCAGCAGGTGTATGTGGGAGCACCTGGTGGGAGAATCAGTAACATCCCAAGTCCTCAGGCCAGGCGAGGCCCACGGCTCCTCTCAAACCGAGGACAGAGGACCTCAGGACAGATGGTGCCCTTCCAACCGGCAGGAAATGGCCACATTCTGGAAGGAGCAATGGAAAAAAGTCATTTTTCACAGAAGTGTCACGCATGGGACAACAGCCCTCACAAAGGCACTTGGCGTGCTGGCTGCTCTGAGCTGCAGAGCAGCCTGGGTCATGGGGGGTGTCCCCGGGGGGTGCAGAGCAGCCTGGGTTGTGGGGGGTGTCCCTGGGGGTGCAGAGCAGCCCGGGTCGTGGGGGGCGTCCCCATGGGGGAGTGCTGAGGGCCAGGTCGCGGAGGCATCTCCGGGGGGTGCAGAGCAGCTCGGGTCACGGGGGGCGTCCCCGGGGGCTGCCGAGCGCCGGGTCGCAGGTGGGCCTCCCCGGGGGCTGCTAAGCGCCGGGTGGTGGGGGGCGTCCCGGGGGGTGCCGAGCTCCGGGTGGGGGGGGGCGTCCCGGGGGATGCCAAGCGCCTTTCCCAGAAGGAAGGAAAGCTGTTTCTCTCACAGGCCATCTGGGGGCCAGCCTCTGCCTTCCCCGTGGGCGGCGACCACCACGGGCCCCCTGGGCCACCTCCCTAGGCCCGGGACCCTCCTCTGGCGCTCCCTCCCTCCTAGAACGAACACTGGTCATGGCCCACTGCCCACAGAGGGCGCGCCCGGGATGCCGGCCAGTCCGTGCCGTGACCTAGGATACAGGGAGTCAAGTATTTCTCTGTGATGATGGTTCCGTGATGCAGAAATAAAAATGGCTGGAACTTTCAGAACAGTGTCAGGTGACAGCGGTGAGCGTGGACAGGTTCGGTTGTGATGGGAACCTGTGGCGGTCTAGACTCCTAATAATAAGTAGGCTTCGTGCCCAGTGTGGACCCAGACACGGGGCTTGAACTCACAGCCCTGAGATCCAGGCCTGAGCAGAGATCAAGAGTGAGACACTCAACGACTGAGCCAGCCAGGTGCCCCAGCTTCTTCATTATAAAAGGCAGAAACACATTAACTTCAAGGGCTTCCATTCATGCACATGGCTGAAGATTCAGGTCTGGCTTGATCAGCGTGTGTCCGCGTCCTAGCATGACTCTCTTCTTTGTCACAGGGTGGCTGCAGCAGCTCCAGACCGTTCCCACAGGTGCAAACTCTAGGGAAGAATGAGCATGTTTTATCCAGAATTCCTGCAAAATCCTCACTATTCGTCATTGGCTCTCATGGGGTCACTGCCCCACCGCAGCCAGGTGGTAGGCATAGCTCAGTGCGGACCAGAAAAGGGAGAGATGCAGAATACCATACGGGGTGACCCCAAACCGCCAAGGCCCACGCGGAGGCCCCCCTCCAGCCGCCTCTGCTCCTGAGACGGCCCCTCCCGGAAGCTGACTGTGCACCTGCTCTCCGGACCACGGCAGGCCCAGCTGGCGGACCAGAATCTGAGCTCAGCGGCAAAGACAGAGGCCTGAGTTCGTTGGGGGCAGAGTTCCCAGGAACAGCCCCGACCCCCAGGGCCAGACTGCCCTTTGCTCCTCCGCGGAAGGTGAGATGCCCGGAGCCCGCTGGGGGGTCCCGCCCAGGCGCTGGCCTCCTGCACCACCCGGCTGCCAGCGGGGTGCCTCCCGCGTTGGGGGGGGGCTCCGGCTCTCACCGGGGTAGTGTTCCGGACCGGCCCCTCCATCCTCCCCCGGTATTCCATCCAGGGTCAGGTGCAGATTGAGAAGTTTATCCAAGTTGGCTTCTCTTGAGAGAATAAGAATTCTCTGTGAACTCTGGCTCTGACCCGCCCGGACGCGAAGCTCTCTCCGCACTCCTGGGGCAAACCCTGCTGGAGCTCGTAGGCCATCCTTCGTCACGCCTCTGATTTTGATTCGCTTGTGGTCCGGTTATGTCTTTCGCATCTGGGGGGCCAATACGTTTTTTTGAATCAGTTTCCATTTTTTTTAAGACAATTAAATTTTTTTAAGTTCATTTTATTTATTTTTGAGAGGGAGAGAGAGGGGGCATGTGCACAAACGGGGGAGGTGCTGAGAGAGAAGGAGAGAGAGAATCCCAAGCAGGCTCCGCTGTCAGCTCAGAGCCTGATGTGGGGCTTGAACCCACAAACGGTGAGACCATGACCTGAGCTCAAGCCAAGAGTTGGCTGCTTAGCCGACGGAACTCACGGAGCCCCCAGGCTTCCTTTGTTGGTTGGAATTATGCCTCGCAGATGAGCCGGGAGGTGGCTAGTCTTTATCAGAAAGGTTAGTGTCGCTTAGGAATTGGTTTTTCTTTAAATGTGTGAGAAGATTCCCCGGGTGATCATCGTTTTCAAAGTCCTCCATAGTCATCGATCAGCCCGAGTCGTTTTCTCGTGCTTCTTGAGGACGTTTTGTTCATTTATATTTTTATTGGGATTTTCAGATTTTAACTGTGTGTCTTATTGTTATATAATTTTGCGTGTTTATGTTCTTGTTCTTTTTCTGGAGTCCGTTTGCCATGGATTTCTTCTCTGTTGCTATTTTTTCCCCATAGACCAGCAGTTGGATATATTGGTCAACTTTGACGGTTTTCTAATTTTTTAGTTTTTGCTTACGAGATGCTCAGATCTTTCCCCCAGCTTATTTTTTGTTGTCCCTTTAACCTAAGTTGGTTGAGAGATGCATAGACCTTTGTTCCCCGTCACGACAGGACCGAGGGCGGGCGGGGAGCCTCTGGGAAGAGCTGCAGACGCGTCCCCAGGCTGTCCCTGCGTCCCCGGGCTGTCCCCGCACCCGCTCGCAGGCTGAGGGTCCCACGCACTCTGGCTGTGCCTCCGCTCCCTGCTCTGACTCAGCAGTGGTTTGGGGGTTTGTCTAATTTTCCAGTGGCTGGAGGTCTCCGGGCTGGCCAGGGGGGAGGGGCGCCCCGCTGCCGCCTTCCTTGTCGGGTCTGTCCGTGTCCTTGCCCCCGAGGGCTGCGGGCCGTCCCGTGGGGAGACGTGGCCGGAGCAGCCCGAGTGGCTTCGTGGACCTTACCACACGCTCTCCTTCGCCGCCAGTTTTTTTCATCAAGGTGAAAAACAGTGGTCCCAACGACAACATTTTCTCGGCATTCTTGAGGTTTTACAAGGTCCGTTATGTGAACAAATTTTCATACGAATAACATATGCTTGCAAACAAGTGTGTTCTTCATGTGCCACGCAGCCTCTTGTAAGACCGTTCCTCAACAAATTTTGTTTTAATGTTTATCAATTTTTGACAGAGAGAGAGAGAGAGAGCGCGCGCCAGCGAGCACAAGCAGGGGAGGGGCAGAGAGAGGGAGACACAGGATCCGAAGCAGCTCCAGGCTCGGAGCTGTCAGCACAGAGCCCGACGCGGGGCTTGGACCCACAAACTGCAAGATCATGACCTGAGCAGTAGCCGGACGCTTAACCAACTGCGCCCCCAGGCGCCCCTGGAAGACAGTTATTTCAACCTTGCACCTGAAGACAGGCCGCTGAAGCGCATGGTCCTGTCAGGTGGCTCCGGAGGGTCCGCCCGTGGGCCGGCAGCCTGTTGGTCAGAGCCCGGGCCCCTGGGACCTGGGTCTGGGGCCTGTGCACCCTTCCTGTCCCCCAGCGGTGGGCACCCTCAGCCGTCTCCCCGCCCGCGGGTCCTCACTGTCGGACTCCCGGCTGCCTCAGTTTCCTTCCTGTCCAAAGATTCGTCCCTCTGTGTCATCATCAGAGAAATAGATGCCGTTTGTTCCTCAGCCCGTACCCGGGCCGGTCACGCGCTCCGCGCCGTGTGTGGGGTGGGTGTGTGCGCGTGGTACCTATGTATGCTGCGTGTTGAACGTGTATGTATGTGGTGCGTGTGCGTGTGTGTGGTGTAGGCTGGTGTGTGCGTGTGCGTGTGCAGGTGCACGTGTGTGCACACAGGGCTCCGTCCCGTGTCCACCAATGGCAGGACTGGGGTCTGGTTTGGGTCCTTCCCTGGGGGCTGCTATGCCCCCACCTCCCCACTAGACGCCCCCCAACAAGGGCCACTGCAGGGAGCCCCAGGGGGACCGTGTCTGGGGGGCTCCTCCGTCCTCCAGGCCCAGAGTCCACGGATCCTGCTATCCTGGCCCTGGGTCCACGTGAATTGAGGGGAGGTCCCCTGCCCCCTGAGGTCGCCGAGATGTGCCAGGGCTGGAGCCTCAAGGGGCCCTTGGGAACTCCGCAGCCCTGAGGGCCCCTCGGGTTTCTGGTGGGCACAGGCTGGGGGTCCCGACCCCCAGGCTAAGGGGGCTGGCACGTGGCCAGCCGAGGTGGGCTCCCAGGTGGCTTCCTGTCCACGTCCACCAGCCACAGAGTGCCCCGCCGGGCTGACCGGGGTGGGTCTCCGTGTTCCCCCCCACCTCAGGGGTGTCATGGGGGGGGTTTAGGAGGAAGTCTGCGATGGGGCAGGCAGCCAAATATCTTAAATGAAAACCTTTTTCTTAGGGATTTTGAAGTTAACGAAAACCAGCATAGCACTTTCATTCCAGAAAATGGTTTTTATAAACCTTTTCATTTTCCCTTGCTCCCCTGAGGACGCAGGCATAGGAAGATGCCGGAACCGCAAGGTGTCACGTCTGTTATTATCCGTCTTGGGAAGCAGAGTCTTCTCTAAATAGAACAGCGTCCGGACGCTCCCGCAGAGAAAACAAGGGGCGGAGCTCCCAACGGCTGTGAGGCCAAGGGTAACGCCTCGTCCTGGGAGGTGACAACGGGCGCCCCCCAGCGGGAAGGCAGCCGAGCACTCGGTGGGCGTGGGCACGGGGGCCCTTCCCCAAGGTCCCCTCTGCGTCTGCTGAGGTGACCTGCCCTTCCCTGCTGGGACCCTCAGCAAGTCCACGCCACCCCCCACTCCAGGTAGCCCTCAGTTCAGTCTCCCCCATGTGTTCTGGGGGGGGGGCCCGATGCACAGAGATCCCTCCCCACTGCAGAGAGCAGGGTCTCCACGGAGCCCTGTGCTCGCGTCCTGCCTGCCCCTCGGGGGGCGGCACAGCTCCTGCTGCGGGGGCCCTGGGGCAGCAAGGGGACACGTTCAGGGCGTTTCCCCTTGGCCAGAAGGTGCTGAAGAAACTCAGTTTACTTAGAAGGGACTAAAGGTCCCAAATATTCACGTGCACACACAGGTTTGCGTACATGTGGGTACATGCGCCCTACACTTATACGCACCACACAGCATGCACACGTGCACAGACGGCAGCATGTGTGCACATGCAGGTATGTGTGTGTGCACACGTGGGCACACCCTCACACGCACACGCCCTAACACACAGGCGTGCTCCCACACGTGTCCACAGCTCTCTTGCTCATCCACCCCCTCCCCACACCCTCCAGACACTTCCTCAAGCAGTGGACGGGGCCGGGGGCCTCAGCACGGCCAGGCGGTGCCGTGACCCCCGGCCCACTGCTCCGTCAGCCCGGGGACCCGCTCCAGACACACTTCCTGTAACGGTGGCCTGTCCAGACAGACGGACAGATGGGCCTGGCTGCCGAGGGGCAGGACCAGTCTGGGACACGCAGGGCAGTGCTTTCAGGGGCTCAATGCCAGCCACACCGGGTGTCAGAGGGGGGAGGAGGGCAGTGGCCCCCAGGGTGCTTGGGGACATCTGGAGGGGGAGACCCAGCCCCAGCCCCTCGGGCCCCATGACTCTCCAGGAGGTGAAGGTCAGCATTCTTTGCCAACGCTGGAATTCTGACATCAGATTTTCCATGCTTGGCGGCGGGTGGGAGGGGTGGGGGGGGAGGAGCTGCTGAGGGAAGGAGGGAGCATCTGGGCGGGGCGGGTGGGGGCGGGCGGGCTCCTCTGAAGGCCTGGCCTGCTTCTGGGCCCCCGCTGCGCACGCCCGCCCAGAGCACCCTGGCCACGGGCCATCCCGAGACTTTCTCATCCCTGCTTGAGGCCTCGCTGAGTCACGTGGGGGCTGGGTTAGGGGCTCTAAAAATAGCCAGCTGCTGGGGCCAGGCTGGGAGTTATTATTAGGCTGGACAGAACCCCTCCTGGGCAGGCGGCCTCCCTTCTCTGAGCCCCTGGAAGAGGCAGGGACGTGGCCAGGGGTGGCGGGGCTGCCTGGGCCCCCAGCCCTGCACACTCACGCCCATCCCCCCCCAGGTCCAGGGGCCAGAGTCCCTGGGCCCACCTGCCTCCCGCTGGACACCCCTTCTCCTTGGCCCCCCACAGTGCCCCACAGGGTGGCTCCTGGCCCTTTACACAGGTCAGAGCACCCACTGAAGGATGAGCTCTTGTGGGGGTCAAGTACAAATGACCCAGAATTTCAAGACCAAGGAGGGGCTTCTTCCGAGCTTGGCCTCCTGTGGGAGTGTCCAGCCCACACCCCAGGAAGCTGGCCCCACATCCCAGCCCCAGAGGTCATCTTGGCCCCCAGGAAAGAAGTCCCAGCCTCAGAGCCTGCACGGACTTGAGCCATCACAGGTGCAGGGGACCCCACAGCACCCATGCCTGGAGTTGGTTTTCACAGGAGGAACAGCCATCGGGCCAGCACCTCTCCGGGTTACCGGTTACCGTGACCCATTCACATGGTGTCATGGCCCTCCGTCCTTGGCCCATGGTCCTTCTGCTGGGGAAGGAGCGAGGGCCCCTGGGTGCTGCCCCGTGGGAGCCAGACCCCACTAAGAAGCCAGTGCTCTGAGCCCCTCCCTTGGAAACTCTCCACTTAACCCCTGACTCCCTGGACGATGGGTGCGGGG
Source organism: Mungos mungo (assembly GCA_004023785.1). NCBI lineage: Eukaryota > Metazoa > Chordata > Mammalia > Carnivora > Herpestidae > Mungos > Mungos mungo. Next base: position 37,506 of record PISW01010505.1, on the reverse strand, counting down.
GGGGGGGGGGAGCTGACCCAAGGGCACGCCTGCAGGGCCCTCCACCCACGGCAATCCCCTCCTCCCATCTGACCCAGGGCCTCGAACTCAGCCAGCACAGCCTCCAGCCTCACCCCGGAGCGGGCTGCTGCCCCTCCACCCGCCTGGGGTCACCTCTGGTGTTAGGCCGCTTCCACAGGGCAGTGGGGCGAGAAGGCGCTGGTGCGCCGGAGCTAGCCAGCTTCCGGACTCAGAGAGAAAGTGAGCCGGACATCCTGGGGCAGAGCCACCCACTCCCGCTCCGGACAGAGACACCGCGAGGCCAGAGGCGGGGGGCCCGGCGCAGGCTCCTCAGGAAGCCCCTGAGGAAACAGGAACTTCCCCAGAGCGCTGGCGCCCGAAGGTCCCCGGGCTGGGGGAGGCACGGCTGTCCCCGCCGACACCGACGAGGTCGGGCCACCACAGTGGCACTTGGACCGTGGAGGTTCCGTGACACCCAGAGGGGTGCCTGCTTCTGGGGAGCACAAGGCAGGGTCGCCGCAATGGCACCCGGATCAGTCCCGACACAGGCCGCCCCTGAGGACAGTGACAACCTGGGGACGGGTGGGCGGCTGGGGCTGGGCTCCACCCTCCACGCAGGCGCCGACCTCCAAGGTTCAGAGGAGAGAGCGAGGCCGGCCAGGCCTGGGGGTCCATGAGACCCTGACCCCCCCCCCCGACCCCTGCAGGGCATCTGGAAAGGCCCTTTTACATTCGGAGAGAAGAAACCATTTCCATGTCCCCTCCCAGAACTTATTACAAAGATGAGCCTTTTCCTGCTGAAAAACAAATCTGTGGGCTGCAAGGCCACAAGCCCGGGGCTGCCCGGTGCCTCAGGGGACACGGGGCCCTCCGAGGTCCCCACGCCTGTGACCCCGAGCACCCACTTCTCGGGGCTGCTCCCAGCTGTCTTGTCACCAGCCAGTGCTCCCCGGGAGGTCCGCTCGGCATGCAGGGGGCAGTTCTGCAGGGAGCCGGGTGTGGTCTGCGTGGGTGCGGACAAGTGACTGGCCCAAGAACCGGGGTGAGCCTGTCACATGTGGGTCACACTGGGGCGAGGCCAGGGACCTGAGCTGCTGGACCCCGGGCTCAGCGGGGAGGACAAGTCTGCGCAGGGGCCGGAAGCTGCCGCAGCGCACTGCCGCCGACGTCACATCCCGGGGCAGCCACGCGCAAATGTCCCCTCCAGCTGCCATCCAGGTATGCCACCAACCGCGCTGAATTTCCCGAGAAGCCAGAGGGCAAGCGGGGGTCCTGCCCCCTGATTACCGGCCGGTGCCCTGGCAGCACTGCTTCCCAGGGGTCCTGCCCCCGCAGCCCTGAGTCCCTCGGCCTGGCCGCCCGGGGCCCTGGCCTGCAGCGGGAGCCCTGGGGATGGGCACGGGCGTGACCTGACACAGACAGCACCCCACGTGAGCTGCCCAGCGCCAGGACCGGGGAAGCCACGTGCCAGCGCGATGCCAGCTGATTGGCGGCCACTCGGTGCCGCCCTGCAGGGGACAGAGGTGTGCATGGGGCCCTGGCTGAGTAAACTCCTCAGGAGGGGGGCCCCTGCCCAGGGCGAGTGCAGGTTAGAGTGGGGGTGACAGGGCGGGGGGGAGATGGGGCAGGGCTGTCACTCCCCCTTGCCCACCCCGCCCTAAGGAGAGAATTAAACCTCACATTTATCTTTTTGCTCCCAGTAAAAGCCAACCTTTAAGAGGAGGCCTCTGATTTGGGGTGACGAGAGGCAGACAAGGAGACATTGACGCCGCCTGGCCCGGCTTGGCCCCCTGGCCCTCCCAGCCGGGCAGATGGCACAGGGAAGGTAAACAGCAGGGCAGACAGAGCCCCCCGGGCCAGTGAGGGGCGTCATCTCGGCCTCCGCACCAGGGCGCAGTTCACAACAGCATCCCCTGGCTGCCCTGTTCGGGTGCAGGTCTGGGCCATCCCCACCCCCGCTGGCTGGGCCTGTGGCTGAGCAGGGACCCTGGGGCCCCCAGGGAAGAAGGGGGGTGGGTGGCTGGGCTTCCCCAGAACTCGGAGGGGAGGGGCAGTGTTGCATTTCCCCAGAACTTGGGGTGGGGGGAGGGGAGCTTTGCACAGCAGCCTGGGGAGCAGGAGGGCACCGACAGGACGTGCTGGGGTGTAGACAGACCTTCCCACTGGAGAGCGTGAGCTGCTTTTAGACACTCCGCTTTGGGACCAGAGCCCTGGGAGGCCGTGTTCCCTTTCACTTACCCGAGCTTCCTCCCCCTTTCCTTCCCCCCTCCCTCCCCCTGCTCCCTCATCCCTTTCCTTCCCCTCCCTCTTCTCCCCTCCTCCCTTCTCCCTCCTTCCCGCCTCCCCTGGTCCTTGCTAAGCCTGGGAACCTCCCTCCCCTCCTGTGGCCTGAGGGGAACAGATCTTAGGAATGTGGTAGGTGCTTGGATTCCCCAGGAGACCGATGGCGCAGTGGGCTGTGCGTCCCTCCCCAGGATGGGGCCCAGGTCCTTGGAGCGGACGAGGTCCAGGCTGTTGTGGGCACTCTGGGTCAAGGTGGGACAGAGGGCTGCTTGGCAGAGGGCCTGCTCCCCATAAGAGTCAAGAAGCTAACAGTCAGGCCTAAATAGGGTAAGCCCGGGGCTGGAGGCAGGGACCTCGAAGAGACCTTCAAGGACCCCAAGCTGTCCCCATGGGTGGGATCCCACCTGTTCGGCGTCCCTTTGTGAGCACCGCCAGGGGGGACCTTTGTGTTTGCAGCTGTCGGAGCCCCGCAGACCCCAGAGAAAGGACCCTCAGTGCCGCCCACATCTGCACCCTCTTGCTGGGTCTCCTCTGGGAGGCGCCCCCACCCTGAGCCCTGTGGTCTATGTTTAGATGTCCAGCCCTATTGAGGCTGACACGGCCAGGCCACCACTGGGCCCTGCAGACTTGGGGTGAAGGCCACAGAGAGAGAGAGAGAGAGAGAGAGAGAGAGAGAGACTAAGGACGCAGACCACTTCCTGTGTGCCCCTCCCCAGCCTAGGTCTGAGGGGAGGGGGCGGGCCCAGTCCAGAGGCAGCAGCAGGCCTCCGGCCAGGTGGGCACACTGGTGTTGGACCCTTGGTCCTGCGGACCCCCCAGGGCAGCCTGGGCACGTGGGCAGCCCCTCTCCCTGGGCTGGGCGAGGAAGCAGCTGGCGGGCTCTCCGGAGGGGCTGCAAACCGCCCCTGGGATGGAAATAAACCTCTGTCTTCACCGAGGCCATTTGTCTGGGGCGGTATTGGGGGGGGGCCTAGCTCAGTCCTCGGACATCACCCCAGCCCAGGGCTGTTCCCGGGGCGGGGGGGCAGGAGCTGCCGGGAGCTGGGGTGCATTCCGCCCTGTGCTGTGTGGTCTCATTCCCTTCCGCTCCTTGAATCCCATTAGCGGTCTCCGGGCAGGTGCCTCGGGCAGCAGGGGAATGCTAGAAGGTTCTCCGGGGCCCAATGAGGCCTCTGGCCTGGGCCCCAGAGGCGGCTGTCGGGCAGATTGAGGCCGCGGCAGGGCCGGTCTCAGGAGGGCCGGGCGGGCGGGGCGGGCCGTCCTCTCCTGGCTGAGTCCCCGCCTGCGGTCACGCCCGCCTAGGCCTTTGCCCAGCACCCCCACCCATGAATCACCGAAACTGGGCGCTCACACAGCCCTCCAGACCGGGCGGCCTGCCTGCGGCCGGGACGCGCCGTGCCCCACGCGGGCGGGCTCCGGGCTGCTGGGGGCCTGGGCGCCGGCTCTGCCAGCAGAGGCTTCTGTTTCGGGCCCCCGGGCCAGGCTCTCCTTCCCTCACTCCAGGAAATGGAAATGTTCCTAAAACTTTTCACTTCACAGCTGCTTTTACTTTGTAAGTCGGTGCTTAAAATAGCCTGGAGCCCTCTCCGAGGTTAGAGGCGGTTGGCTTCAGGAGGGCGCGCTCAGCCAGAAAGCGCTTCTCCTTTTTATGTAACTTTGGGTTGCGATGCTCATGTTTTGAAAGTCAGGTGACTTTCCTGTGTGTGGACTCGGAGGCTGTGTGCGCAGCGGCTGCTCCCTCACGGCGTTTGCACGACAGTGAACTCAGACCAGGCGCTGTCCTCACCGAGCCCCGGGGCCCCTGGGCCGGACACAGGCCGAGGTCCTCACCTGCACGCTGCGGTCCTCAGAACGGCCCTGGGGGCCAACCCTGGTATCCTGCCGCACTCCACAGGTGGGGAAACTGAGGCCGGAAGTACAGCTGTGTGCCGAGGTCACACCGGAGCTCAAGGCCACGCCCGGAGGCCCACCCCACCCGGTCAGGACCCTGTCCCTTGTGAACGGCCTCTCAGATGCCCCTGAATGGGGATCTTGCCCTCCACTCAGGAGCCAGGCTGCCAGGCGAGCCTTCACGTCCCCGCCCTTGCCCAGGGCTCCTTCTCCCGAGGGCCGTGTCCCTCAGCACGTGTCCCGTCTGCCCTCCCGCCACGGGAAAGCGGACGAGACTGCCTCTGGGCTTCAGAGTGGAGTCCACAGGGGCTCCCCGGTGCCCCCTCGGGCCCCCCAAAGCTGGTCGGGACAGGAGGGGGGCCCTGAGTTTCCGCAGGTACAGGCAACAGATGAGCTGCCCCCCGGGGCAACGGTGTGCATGAGCCCCTGACCATGCAGGTCACAGTTGTGCCCAGGCGGCCCTGAGGAGGCTCCCCAGGCTGCCTGGAGGTGGTGACACCTGAAGCTGGTTTGGAGTGGGCGGGATCAGCCTAACCACACCCAGGCCAGCTGGGCACCCCGGCGGGAGTGGGGCTCCGGGAGGGTCCGTGTAGGCCTGACCAGCTCTCATGCCGAGAACCAGTTGGGGCCGAGAGACTCAGCAGGGTGGCCGAGCATTTGCAAGCCGCGGGTCCTGCGCCGGGCATCCCTCCCTGTCTCCCTCCTGCCCTGGGGCCCATGACCCTCGAGGACGAGGGCGGGAGGCAAAAAGGTGGGTGGCCCTGGGGTGATGCCAGTTAGCTTCCTCTTCCCCCCAACCCCCACAACTCTGCGGCTTCCGGGCTGACCACAGCCAGGTCCTTCCAGGTCGCCTTCTGAGCCTGCTCCCTCTGGGCCCCGCTGCGCGGCCAGTGTGCCTGGTGCTGCGGCCCAGAGCCTGTCCTCTGCTCTCTGTCTGCTCTGCCCCAGGGCCTGTACTCCCTGGCCCTTGAGAGCACCCCTGGGTGCAGGGCCTGAGGCCTCAGGGCCCCTGCTGCTGGGCCGAGCCTGGGCCTGCCGGGAAGGAGAGAGCAGCCATGCCCACTGGGAGCTCAGGAAGGTCCCTCCTATGACTCAGTGAAGAGCATGTTGAGGGGGCCCGGCGCTGCCGAGAGGGACTCAGAACCGGGACGGAGAGTTTCCGTGGAGAGCGGGCAGCACCGTGTGAGCCCAGGTCACCACTGGCTGGGGGGTGGGGTCGCCTCGGAAGTCGCCTGGCCGGGGGCAGGGGGGGCAGAGTTTCTGCCAGGTACGCAGGGTCAGGGGCCGGTGGGGCTGCCGGGAGGCGAGCGCCATGGGGCAGGCCACCCACACCCATGTCCTGGCGCGCTCCCAGTTCTGCCTATGACAGTGCCCTGACTCTGTTTGCTTCCTGGCAGAACGGTCTGCAGGGAAAGGACGGTTCTGAAATCAGTTCCCAGAGTAAACTCATGACTGTCTTGTGCGGTCTACGGTGAGCAGAAGCCCCTTTCCAGCCCTCTCTGCAGGAAACCCACCACCCCGGGGAGGCTGACCCCAGGAAGTCTGACCCCGGGGAGGCTGACCCCGGGGACTCCTTCCCAGCAGGGGCGAAGCCTTGCCCTCCCCTGCAGAGCCTGGTGACCCTGGGACCCAGCTCACCCTGTGCAGCCATGGGTGAGGGCCCCTCCCCCCAATCTTAGGGCTGGACAGCAAGGTCAGGATCCTGGCGGTAGGAAGTGACGCTCATGCTGCATCTACCCCAGCCCTGTCCCCTCTGCTCTGACCTCCATGTGGGTCCAGGCAGGAAGGACATTTCTTCCCAAACTTCCGGCCCTGGGCTGGGTCACCATGGCCCTCGAAGGCCGCCCTCCCTCGCCCCGCAGGCCTGGGCACGTTCTCCACCCCACCTCCAGCCCACACCCAGGGGACGCTGCAAGGGCGCTCAGCCGATGCCCCACCGGTGTGGGCATGGATGCAGCTCCCCCACGAAGCAGGTGCCCTCCTTCGGCTCACATTCTCTTCTTGTGAAGGTTTTGTTTCTGGTCTCATATTTCCTGACACACCTGACTAATATTGGTGTTTCACCCCCGCCCCTCCTCTGCCAGCCACGGCCCCCGCCCCCTGCCAGCCTGACCGGGTCACCTGGAGAAGCCCCAGAGCAATGCCGTCGCTGTCTCTGTGCTCCCGTGCGTGTGTCCCCTGCAGAGGGACAGACAGCGTGTCACTGTCCCAGCGCTGGCTTGCAGGAGCGGTCGGGGGCGGCAGACCCAGAGCGAGGCGGGCTCTCGCAGCCGGGCCTGGGGCCGCAGGCAGGGCTCAGACGCCATCAGGGCGCCCGGCCCGGGCCCCCTCTCTCTGTGTCAGGCTCGTTGGCTTGTCTGTCTGTCCCTTTTGCTCCTGCTTTGCCATCCTTTCAGGTAGCCCGGCCTCTTTGCTTCTGCAGACAGCTTCCTCTGCACGTGCGGAAGCTGCTGGAAGGGGCTCCAGTCCATCTTGTCCCACAGCTTGCTGCCCACCCCCCACCCTCAAGCATGGGCAGCAAAGCCCTGTGGACCCTGCACAGCCCGTGGAAGTGGCAGACGAGGGGCAAGGGGTCCCCAAGGACAGGGGAGTCTGGCTGGCCTGGAGGGAAGGGGGAGTGAGTACGCCTCCTTCCCACACTCAGGGCGTGGGCAGGGCGCCCGGCGCCTCCAGGACCCCTGAAGGCCCCCGGCCGGCAGTGCAGGGCGGGCCCCGTGCTGGCTCCACTCCTGTTCAGGACGCTGGCCAAGGAAAGGAGGTGGGTGTTCCAGATCAGCTGAGCAGCCCTGCCGTGGGGCCAGGGAGGAGCCCCACGGACTCCGAGGGACAGGAGGGCAAGAGGCCAGGTCCGTGTCCCTGTCTCTCCTGGGTCGGTGGGAGAACACAGTCCTGTGTGCGTCCGTGGTGTCGGGAATTCTGACCCTTTCCCGAGCGGACAAGGGTTCGGCTCACCCTGGGGGCGATGGGGTCGGCCCGGGGACCGCTGCCTGCGGGCTGCAGCCTGGGTGAGGACCCGGCCGAGAGTCTTGCCGGAGGGACAGCGGTTTGCCTGGAGCCAGGACCACGGCTTTCCCTGAATCGCCTGTGTGTTTAGAAGTGTGGCCGAGTGGGCATTCTGCGGCTCCGTCTCAGCTCGGGGACACCCACTCCACCCCCAGCCGGCCCTGCCGCCCCAGTTTGCCCTGGGCCGAGTCTGTGTCATCCCTCTCCAGGCATGGCCTTCTCTCCTGTGTCCTTGCCAAGGCGCTGCTGGCCGGGGTGCCCAGATGGAGGAAGAGGGGTGCTGGGAACCCCGGTCAGGGAGCAGGAGAAGCGTGCCTGCTCCGAGGTCGCGCGTCTGCCCAGAGAAGCGCGGCCAGAAGGTTCTGAGCACCATGGCCGGGGTGAGGGCGGGGGCAGGGGCCCAGGTCTTTATTTCCCGGAAAGCCAGGGGCTCCCGTCTGGTTGGTTCCCGGGCTTGGGCTGGAGGAGGCGGAAGCGGCAGGTGGTGAGCGGCCTCGAGTCTTCGCGGCTCCGCTGATGGACGCAAGCGCCGCCGGAGGGGCCCCTAGAACCGCATCAAGGTCGAAGGGCGGGGTCCGGGCCGCCGAGCGGGTCACGGGGCCCCTGTGGTCCTGCAGCTGGACTGGGGGTCACGGACTCCTGCCCGCCTCGGGGAGCCCACAGGGCCGTGGAAACCCCGGTGCTGTGGGCCGCTCCGGTGCAGGGCTCTGCCTGCTTGCGGGGGGCGGGCGGCTTCCCCAGCGAGCTGCCTGACATGGGTCTCCCTTCAAGGCACATCATTTAAGTAATTGTGACGGGACACGTCATAAAGTAAATATCTCACTTGTCTCATATTTCAAAAACTAAACAGTTTAATTAAATCTGTTTGTGGTTTGAAAAAAATCTGTCACTTACGTTTCATTTTCGGGCCTATCTTAACTTGGCTTTGAAGAGCAGTAAACCCTTAACTTCAAACTTGTTAATGTGATTACTTGCTTGAAAAATCCAAGAGAATGTCTAGTAAGTTACTGCAGAGGAAAAACCAGGTTTTAAATGTTAAGTGTACGTTTAGATGAAGTAGCATTTCTGTTTGCAAACCACACTACTTTGAAATATGTGCGAGAAGATTGTCATGTTCCTAATGACAGCACAAAAGATTAGGATACTTAGAAATATGCTTAGGAAGTATGTATCAGATTTTTTGAAAAAAAAAAAAAAAAAGGAAGCCGCACAAAAGATGTATAGGAATCCTTGCATTAGCAGAAAGACTTGTTTTGAGACTAACATATTTTAATTTAATTTTTAAATTTTCTTGTGTTTTATTTATTTTTGAGAGAGAGACAGAGCACAAGCAGGGGAGGGGCAGAGAGAGAGGGAGACACAGAATCCCAAGCAGGCTCCAGACCCTGAGCTGTCAGCACAGAGCCTGACTCGGGGCTTGAACTCACCAACTGCGAGATCATGACCTGAGCTGAAGTTGGACACTTAGCCGACTGAGCCACTCAGGCGCCCCACATATTTTAATTTTATAGTTGAAAGGATAATAAATAATCCCTACCAAACAAAAGAAGGTATTACATAATATCAGCATTCTCTTAACATTACTAGCGATATGTTCCTATTTAGTTGAGGAGGCAAAAATAAATACGTAGCTGTAACCAGGAAATAAATATTTGATTTTTACTAATTTTCTCCTTGGACTTGAATCATCCTTCGTTATGCCCAGAGGGTGAGTGACAGCGGTCGGTGGAGGAGTGAGGAGGTGTTTCTGGCTGACTCCATCACGCACCCCCGCCATCGCTGCTTTCACAACGGGAGCTGTTTCCTAAGGGACTCCCGGCTAGAAGTAAGTAAATATCTTAAATAGGAAGGGACTTGAAAGCACATTGCATTTGTGACAGGGGCGGGGTCTGGTGGCCCGGATCCCCCTAAGAGAATGACCCGCACCAGGGAGCGGCCAGGATGACGTTCAGCCCCGAGCAGGTGGGGGGCTCCAGCAGCGATGTGTAATTGCCCTCAAATGTGTGAAAAACTATTTCAGAGGGTGTAGTGACCAACTCTTTGTTTTTCTTCTGTCTCTTTCTTTTTTTAAACTCAAAAAACCAGCTCTAAAATAGAGTCAAAGTGGCTCGGGGCTGGATAACGAGACAGATGTGCGCAGACACCCGCCTTGTTAAACACGAGGTCACAGAGCGGAAGGAGACGCCCACCTTCCCCGAGGACTTGCTTGAAGGGCCAACAGACCCCTGATTCGGCCGGTAGGTGGGACCCGCCTGGATCGTGCTGGGAACGGGCTGATGTGACCAGTGGACACGTCTGACCCCCGTCTGGGCAGGGCGCTTGCCTCCTGTCACCTGGACGGATGGTCGCTGCCGCCGCTCTGTGACCTGCTCGCTCTGGTGCCTTGGCACCCCCCTCCCCAGCTGGGGTTTCCCTCTGTCCGGGGTGGAGGGCCAGCCAAGCCTCCGCCCCTGCGTCCCCAGCCCCCCGGCCATCCAGGCCTTGCCTCCTCTCCCTGCTGCTTGAGGGCCCCTCCCGTTCTTCCCCGCGATCTCCCGCGTCCTCATGCCCGGCCCAGGCCTGCGAGCAAAGGGTCCCGGGAGGCGGGCGCCTCAGTGCTGGCTCCCCTTTCACCCGGGGCTGTCACGGACCTGCTCCCGCCAGAAGAGCCCGTGTCTGACACTCAGTCCTGCAGCGACAGACTGCGTCCAGCTCCCGGAGCCCCCCGCCAGCGTCGGCCCCTGACCGCGCACCGTGGGATTTCTGCGAGTTTCCTCTAGAACAAGGGAGCTAGTGCTGGGACAGCAGGCTGCCGATGAGGGTCCACCCAAGCCCACATCACCGGGAAATCAGTTCGCCAGAAATATTCTGCGTGCGTAAGTGCTGAGGTCTGATTTCGGACAGGCCACTGCTCGGAATGATGTAACGATTTAATAGGATGGGGTCTCGGAGCCCCTGGGCGGCCCCGTCCTCAGACGTCCGCTTGATTTCGGCTCAGGCCGTGATCAGGGTGGGTCATGAGTGGGTGGGATCGAGCCTTGAGTCAGGCTCTGAGCTGACGGTGCGGAGCCGCTGGGGTTCTCTCTCTCTCTCTCTCTCTCTGCCCATCACCCACCCCCACTCCCCCGCCCCTCTCAAAATAAACAAATAAACATTAAAACAAACCCAAACTTCTAGAATTCAGAATTTCCCCCCGGTTCCTTTTTTTTTTTTTTTTTTTTTGAGAGAGCATGGGAAGGGCAGAGAGGGAGAGAGCACAAGCAGGGGAGCGGCAGAGAGAGAGGGAGGGATGATCCCAAGCAGGCTGCGCACTGTCAGCCCAGAGCCCAATGTGGGGCCTAACGTCACAGACCGTGAGATCATGACTTGAGCCAAAACCAAGAGGCAGATACTTAACCCACTGAGCCCCCAGGCGCCCCAGTCCCCCCTGGATTCTTAGGGATGACAGGCTGCGTGTCCCGTGTACAGGGGCAGGACGGCCGTGCCCGGGAGGAGCCCCGTATCCAGCCCCGGTTCCACGTGTTTCCATATTTCAGAAGCACACATGTGGATTATCGCCTGAGGCCAGCACACAAGGACCCTAATTTGGCTTATTTCAGCTCAGGTTAGGCCAACAAGTGAGTGTGAACCCGACACTCCGACCGCAGAGGCTTTGGGGGTGTTTTCTGCCTGAGACCTCATGGATGCAGGCAGGCGTCACCACTGATTCATCCGAGGACTCAAGGTCAGCCTTGAGGTGCGGTTTTTGTACAGCGAACCCCACCTGTGTTTATCGGGTTCTGGCACCGCTGTAACAGTGTGTGCACCCACTTAACCCCGCACAGTCAGGACGCGAGCTGGCTCTCCCCCTGCAGACGGCACCCGCCGTCCTGCTCCCGGGGCTCAGTCGCCCCCTGCCCAGCTGTCGGCCTGGAGCCCAGCTCCCTTCCCGAGCGCCGACGGCATGGACTTGGACGTCTACGCTGCTTGTGGCCGGCTTCTGTCACTTGGCACCGAGTTTCTGAGACGGAGCCACGTCGTTCCTACTGCGGAGCGGAATTTCCCGTGTGTACAAACCACACAGCCCCTTTACCCTCTCTGTTCTCATGATGGACGTCGGGGCTCTTAATTTTGAAAAAGTGCAAATTACCATTTTTTTTTCCATTTGTGGGTGGTGTTTTTGGTGTCCTCCTCTCTAAGAAGTCCACGCCTGCTCCAAGGCCTCAGAAATATTCGCGTGTGTTTCTAGAAGTATTATGGCTCTAGCGTCTGTGTGTGGGTCTATGCCCCATACTTAGTTCGTCTGCTCCGTTCCATGTGGATACCCAACTGACCCCAGCTCCGTCTGTTGAAAAGAGGACTCTTTCCCATTGGAAGGGCACCTTTGTCTAAACCATCCGACACCCTGAATGTGGGTCTGTTGTTGGGTTCTCTCCTCTGTTCCTCTGACCCACCCGCCCATCCTGACGCCGGCGGATCTCCGTCATGATTATTGCAGCTTTATGGTAAGTCTCGACTGCAGGTGGGGTGAGTACCCAGCTTTGTTCTGGGCGGGGGGAGTGAGAGCGGGGCCAGCGGGGGCGAGAGTGGGACCAGTGGGGGTGAGAGCAGGGCCAGCGGGGGCGAGAGCGGGGTCGCATTAGACCTAAACGTCAGCGGAGAACCGACCTGGTGGCGCTGGCCAATCTTTCACCCCCGAGTGTGTGCGTCCCCGGTCCCCCGGTTTCTGTGGGTCTCCCTTCCTGCCAATCCCCGTGCTTTGTGGTTTTCATCCAGGAAGGTCTTCTCACTTTCTGCTACATTTATTCATAAACGTTTCACGTTTTATGCTATTGTAAATGGCAATCATTTAAAGTTTTGCTCTGCAACGCCCGTCTCTGACGCCCAGCGGTCCGACTGACTTCTGAACATGGACTTGTATCCTAGAACCTTGTCAAATGCATTTATTTGGTAGTATTTTTTGTAGCGTCCTTAGGGTTTTCTAGGTCAATGATCATGTTTCCTGAAACCGAAGGCCCGTTTACTTCTTCCTTCCCGGTCTGAATGCCTTTACTTTCTTTTCCCTGTTTTTGTTGTGCGGACAGATCTTTAGTTCGATGTTGAATGGGAGGGGATGAGAGTGAACACTCTTGCCGCCGAAACTCAGAAAGCGAGCGGTGTCTGCCAGTCTCCTCTGGTCTTCGCGGGTGCGTTTCACGGACGCGCTTTATGAGACTCAGGAAGATGCCCCCTATTTTTAGTTTGCAAAGAGGTTTTTTTTTTTGGTCACAGAAAGGATGCTAGATTTTATCAAGTGCCTTTCCTGAACCCACAGACCAGATCACGCAGAACTGGAAACAACCATGGGCACCTGGGGGTCTCGGACAGTTGAGTGGCTGACTCTTGATTTCGGCTCGGGTCATGATCTCAAGGTTTGTGGGATGGAGCCCCCAGTCGGGCTCTGTGCAGCCAGCTTGGAGCCTGCTTGGGATTCTCTCTGTCTCTCAATAAACAAACTTAAAAAAAAAAAAAGAACTGGAAACAACTAAATTTACGGCCTGATGTGTCTACCAGGGGTTTATGACTTGGGCATTAAAAACATCTTGGGAGAGTTTTCAGTTACATCAGAAAGCACTGTGTTCTAATGCTGGGTGCTTTTTTTGTTTTTGTTGTTTTGCTTTTTTGAGAGAGAGCACAAGCAGGGGAGAGGGACAGAGGGAGAGAGAGCACCCCAGGCAGGCTCAGTGCCCAGCACAGAGGAGCTCAACTCCACGACTCTGGGATCATGGCCTCAGCTGAGATTAAGAGTTGGACCCTCTGGGTGCCTGGGTGGTTCGTTGGTTAAGCGCCCAACTCTTGGTTTTGGTTCAGGCCATGATCTCGTGGTTTCATGAGTTCAAGCCCCACGTTGGGGTCTGCACTGGCAGCATGGAGTCTGCTTGGGATTTTCTGTCTCTCCCTTTCTCTCTGCCCCTCCCCGACTTGTGCTGTCTCTGTCTCTTTCAAAATAAATAACCTTAAAACTTTTTTTCAACAAAAGAGTTGGACACTCAACCGACCGGGCCACCAGGCGCCCCATAGTGCTGGGTTTTCAAAGAGGAGTCAGAACCGTGCGCATGGCCTGCCCGGGGCGCCGGGGGAGGAGCTAGGCACAAAGGTACTTAACAGAAGTACTGTCAAGTAGGACCAGCGCTTGGTGTGTCTGGAGGGACACTGTGAGCTGTGGGTCCTCCTCGGCGGACCCCGGCGGCCACGGTGCGCACCGGCCGTGCCTGAGGAGCGGCTCCTCGGGAAGGCCCAGCGCCCCCGAACCGCGGCGGCCCGCGAGCATTTCCCACCCGTGCTGTGGCCGTGGTCTCCGCTTCCCGAGCACATTTACCACCTTTTCCTGGTGCCTAGAGAGGTGCCAAGGCGGGGAAGGTGCCCGATAAAGACTTGCTGAGTGAATCATCGGACGAGCGGAGGAAGGAAGGAAGGAACGGACGGTGAGGGCAGGGCCTTGCGTCCGCGCGCAGCTGCCAGCCCTTTCCTCCTGAGGCTCCGCTTTCTCGTCTACAAAGCTGACCCCATGCCTCAGACCGAGACGGCTCTGAGGACTGGACACAGGACTCGCGAAGGCCTCACACACGGCTGGTCTCTGCAGAGCGGCAGCTGTTACTGAAGAAAGCTGATTAATGAAGAAAGAATCCAAATAATTCAGAAGGAAAGAAACCTCCCTCCCCCGGACGAGTGTGAGGTAATAAACCGCCCATCGACTCACTAATGGCAGATGCCCGTCTGGCTGAAGCAACAGAGCCCAGCCCCTCTCCAAGAGGACAGAGCCCTGGGTCCCCTCCACTGTGTGTGTGACCAGGCTGTCTGCAGAAGAGTAATGCGAGTGAGGCCTTGAACCCAGTGTGTTCTGTAGAATGGACTAGGGGGCCGCGCCCGGCAGCGGATTGAAAATTGACGGCTGCGTGGTTAAAACATACTTCCCGACCACACAGTGCGGTTCTCTCCATCTATCTGCCGTGTTTGTGGATAAGCAATCCCGGGGTAAACCTCCCGACCATCCGATAGTCTGAATCCACAAGTAAATCGGTTACCATGTTAAACTAAGTAGTGATATGAGATTTAGTAGCTAATGTGCTGTCCTTTAAAAAGAAAAGCTGGCAGCATATTATTGTTTAGTAGAAGACTGGACCAGACTCTCTCCCGGGAGCCTAGAGAGCATCTGGGTTGGGGTGGGCTGGCTTCCACCAAGGAATCAATGTCACAGCTCTGGCTGTCTCCACCACCCGCCGCTTTGTCCTCTCACACTGAGGGGTCAGATCCAGATCCAGATGCTAGGGAGGCAGGGCCTCTCCCGAAGCCTGTTAAGTGGGCTTTGCAAAACATATAATAAGTTGCTAAAGTTGAATAATGATATTGTTACTTTGGCAAAGGAAACATAAGGACATGAGGCAGCATTCCACAGGTAAAGAAGGGCGTACAGGAAAAAGCAAGCCTCCCTTTTGCCCACGATCTCATGAACGTGGCTTTTAACACCGGTGATGCTAGTGTTCAGCGTCTCCCGAGAGCCAGGCAGCCCGGGGTCCGGGCGTGGTGACGCGCTGACATGTTATGGATTCACGTGGCACATATGTGTTCTTTCTCTGTGGCAGGCTGCACCTGTGTGCCTGGAAAGGGTTCAGCAGGCAGAGGGGAAGGGAAAACTGATGTGACGGTGTGTGTGGTGTTTGGTGGGTGGGCCAGGGGGGTCCGAAGGAGGAAGGAGCATCTGAGAGGCCGACGGGCCGGCAGAAGCCAGTGACGTTGCCTGCGGGGCACAGAGACAAAGAAGGCTGCCGAGGACCCGCGGTGGCCGTGGGCTCCGTGCATCAGCAAGGGGGCACTTCAGAGTGTGAGCCTCAGGAGGACGGTGAGTCTAGAATCTGTCCCCATCCGAGGGGTTTGAGATAGCGCTTCCTGGTGCAGTGGCAGACACGTGGGAAGTGATGGCCTTGGGAGATGGACCAGCCGGGAGTGTGCACCCGGGAAGGAGGGGCCAGGACCAAGCCTGGGACCCTAGGACTTCAGGCAGGTACGAGGAGGAGCAAGCAAAGAAGGCGGAGGACCAGGACTAGGACAGCAAATGTCATGGTCACAGGGTAGACCCTATTTCTGAGGGGTAATCAGCTGGGTGGGAGCCCAGGGTGGGGACTGGCTGCTGCAGTGGGAGGCCGGTGCTGACTGTGAGGAGGGCCCCGTCAGGGTGTGGGCAGCACAGTGAGGGCGCTCGAGGCAGACCGGTGAGCTCCCAGGAGAAGCATCTGCAGCAAAGGAGTAGAGATGGCAGAGTGCGGATGGGCGGGGGACACCGGAGCATGCTTGTGAGCTGATGGTGTGACCGAGCCAGGGCGTCCGGGGTGGGGGTGCTGGGTGGACGAGAGACTGCAAATCCTTCTTACTGAAGGTGGGGAGCAGGCCTGTCCACCAGGTGGGAAGGCCTGTTGGGGGCTTGGAGTCAGGGGGTGGGGTCAGATGAGGGAGCCAGGAGGGTGGGTGCTGGGTGAGGAGGGCGCCAGGGCATGGGCTGGGTGTTCTGTGACTCAGGCTCAGCCTCGGGGTGACTGAGTGCACGCGAACGCAGGAGGGTGGAGGTGTGGCGAGAAGCAGCCTGTGGACAGGTCAGCAGGCAATGCCCCTTCTTAGTCGGCAGGTTCCAGGCATCAGCGATGTCTCCACATGCGCTTTCTATGAGGAGCATCCTTGGCACGTGCAGATTTTGTGCAAAGGTGGACAAGAGATGCTGTGTCAGTCAGGCAGGCTCGGCGACAAGATGCCTTGCTACCAGCATTTCCTGCAGAAATGTATCCTCATGGTTCTGGACGCCCAAAGTCTCAGGCCAAATCCCCAGGCGCTCCGGCTTCTTCCTGGCTTGTCCACAGCCACCTCCTGTGTGCTCACATGACCTCTTCTCTGTTTTCTGCTGGGGGCTGGAGGTTGTGGGGGACAGCACGTGCTCCGGGGTCTCCTCCTGCAAGCACACTAATTCTGTTGGGAAAAGGACACGCCATAATGGCCTCCTTTAACCGCAGTCACCTCCTTGTGGTCCCCGTGCCCACATACAAGCATCCTGGGGGATGGGGATTCAGCTTACCACTTTTGGGTGCGCACGATTCTGCCCACTACCTCTGCTGAATGAATCAGACGTTGGTTTCCAAGTCAAAGGTTTTGGTGGTGAGGCTGGTGGACGCTGTAATCAGGGTTCCCCCAATCGTTACTAGAGGGGATGCTTTCCTTGGGGAAAGGGCCCAGGTGCCTGTCACTGCCTGCAGGTGGGGGGCTGCCCTCTGGGTTGGCTAAAGGGCGGCCTGGCAGGAGCAGGTCCTGGCTTTGCCCACGAAGCCCCGGCCACACCCGCATAGCCCTCAGAGCGCTGGCCTGGCTGGGGCGCTGGGGACACTGAGGCCTGCTGTGCGCCCAGGCACCGGTCTTCTAGCCCCTAAAACACTGCACTGATGACACTTAAATGTGGGCCACGTGTGTATCCAGTGTGTTGAATAAAAGGTATTCTTCGATTACTTTGGGCTGTTCTTTGTCACCTTTTTACAGTGTAGCCATCAGGATGCTTGGCAAGTGCCGGTCCCACCGGGTGCCCCAGGGACTGTGAGTTCCGCGTTGAGGCCGCCCCGCTGGACCCCGCAACCCACCCGCGAGATCCTGGTCCCCAGACCAAGATCCTCGTCACCAGCCTGCCCTCCGCCCTGAGACTCCAGCTCCGGGGGGGGGCCCCTGACCCGGCCACGCCCAGGCCAGGAGCCCCACCCCCACCCCGCCCCTACCCCGCCCCCGACATCCCCTCCTCAGCCCCTGCGCACCGCCTTGAGACCCTGGTTTCTGGCCTCAAGACTCCTGCCCCGATCACGCCCGGGCCCCGAGCCCTCCGCCGTGGCCACACCCCTGCCCGGAGCCCCTCCCCGCCCCGACCAAGCCCCCCGAGAACCCCTCCCCACCCGCGCTCCCTGTTCCCCGCTCCGAGAACCCCGTCTCGGGTTCCCTCTCCCCGAGCCCTCTGAGCCCTCCGTCACTGGCCGCGAGACCCCCCGCCCGCCTCCCCTCCTGAGTCCTCGTCCAGTTCAAGCCTTCACGCCCCTCTGAACCCCAGGTTGGGCGGGGGCCCCCACGGCCTGCGTGAGAGTTAACTAAATATCCCGGCCTGCCGTCTCCCACTTCCGTGGGTCGGGAGCGGGCCAAACGACTAAATCACCGAGGAGCCCCTCAGCTCCCATAGCGCAGGGTGCGGGAGAGAGCGCGGCCCCTTTAAGGGGCACGATCGGTGCCGGGCCCTGACGTCACAGGAGTGCGGAGGGCGGAGATAGTGCGCAGCCTCTGCGCAGGGAGGGGCGGGGCGGGGCGGCCCTGACCGCTGGCAGGACAGCGGAAGACAACGGAGGCTGACGCAGGAGTGCTCCGATTAGGCACCGCCCCCCGCACGCTTCGCCCCTCCTCCTAGAGGCCCCGCCCCGCCCCGCCCTGCCGCGCGCTGGGTCTCCCTGCATTCCCTGCCGGCCTCCCGCTGGCCCCGCCCCGCCCCTGGCCCCGCCCCACCCGAAAAAACGCCTTCTCCAGTGGCCCCGCCCCCCCGCGCAGTACCGCCCCGCGCACGCCCCGCCCCCCGGCTCCGGGCGGGACTCGCTTCAGCGGCGGCGGCGGCGGCAGCGGCTGCGGGAACTTCGGTGGCGGCGGCGATCCTAATGGCTGCGCGCGGGCCGCGGTGAGGCGCGGGCGGAGAGCGACGGGCGCGGGGCCGCCGAGCAGCGACAGCGAGCAAGCGAGCGAGCGCGCGCGCGGCCGGACCCCGGCCAGGCCCGGCCTGAGCCGCCGAGCCCGCGATGCGCCCCGGGGCCGCCCCCCGGCGCAGCTGACGCCGCGGCCCGCGGAGACCCCGGCCGGCCGGCCCCAGGCGAGCGGCCGCCGCCGGTCCAGGCCACGATGGCGGGCAAGGCGGCCGCCCCGGGCACCGCGGTGCTGCTGGTCACGGCCAACGTGGGTTCTCTCTTCGACGACGTAAGTGCCGTGGCCGCGGCGGCCAGACCGCGACCCCGAATCTGAGTCCGCGCCCTGGGGCCCCCGAGGTCCATATCCTGGTCCCCGATCGCGAGCGCGGAGCCCCAGGTTTTGGACTCACACTCTGAGTCCCGCACCTCAGGACCTGGACCCCGACTCTGGGTCGTCCAAACCCTCGTACCCCTAAACCTGAGGACCCTAGACCCCAGACTCCGGTCTCCTGAGCGCTGCCCCAAACCCTGGGACCGGGGTCCTCCACCTCGTGCCTCCAAACTGCGCAGGCTGAACCCTGACCTCAGAGCGGGGGCACTGGACCCCAGTTCCTAAACTCCAATTCTAATCCCTGTCCAAGGTCCCCGAATCCTGATCTGAGGACCCTAGTCCAAGGGCCCCAACTCTGCTCCCTGAATCTTGACCGCACAACCCTGACCTTGGTTCCCAAACCCCAGTCCCCCAGAGCCTCCGCGGTGCTGGTCCCTGGCCACAGGCCGGGTGTGCAGGCCTCCCCTGCCCGCCTCCTGGTGGGTTGGTGGCTCACTCTGGCTCCCAGCGGGAGCCCTCATTTCACCTTGTAACTTAGTATCTGTCTAGTTCTCAGACCGGGGCCTCTGTGCCGGAGGACTCTGTGATTCTCTTTATTAAAGAGAAAGGTGCCGAGAAGCTTTCCAAGGCCAAAGAAGGGAAGGGACTCTGCCGAAGGCCTTTCCCTCCAGGAGCCTCCCACCCAGGCACCCAGGGCAGCCCTTGGGAGACCAGGCTGCAGGGGAGTGGGGCGCCCGGAGCTCCCGAGGCAGGAGGCAGGCCGGGGCTGACCTAGTTGGGTGTCTCAGCCGCGGTGCCAGCCCGCTGTTGGTACTTACACCGCCAACCCAAATAAAGCAGAATGCGGCTCCAAGTGGCGTGCTTGTTTAAGAAACAAGGGTGATGGTACAGACGGAGCCTGTGGCGGCCGCGCTAGGTGAGCGGTGGGTGTGGGCTGGTCCACCGACAGGAGCATGACTTCGATTCCGGGAGAGGGTTCTGGCGTCTGGCCGAGCCTTCCTTTGCCGGCAGCGGGCAGGGGCGAAGTGCTTCAATAAGCCGAGGTCACGGACGGGCTAGGTTTGATTTTATTAACAAAGAGGAGCTGCTATTTTTGTGTTTTTCTTATTTTGACTTCCAGGCGTCCATGTATGCTCCTTCCCTGCTGGGGGCGAGCCGTTTCCCTCGGACAACTTTATCTAGTTTCGCGTTTGATCGTTTCTACAAAAGTGCCCTGTATGGGTGTGTGTCTGTATATTTAGCATTCTATTCTCGGCTTTCCAGTAACATGCCGCTATAACATGGTTTTGCTCAGATGATTCAGATCCGTTAGCTGAGGCTTCAAAGCCTCAGAAATGTCAGGAAAATTAAGCATGGTGGGGCATTTTAGTCCCAAAGGGAGAAAGAATTTTGCTGTGCAAACACTCTTTCCAGTAATCTTTGTGAGTTCTGGCATTTTTGCTGTGTTTCAGCCGTGTATGGCACGCTTCTCTCTGTGGACAGTGAAACGGGTGACTGAATTTACTTTTTTCTGGCAGCACGTTCTCTCCGGATTTCCACTTGTCGTGAAGGCTGCACGGAGCTGTGCGGTGCGTTTACCACGGGAGGGAACACTGGTTCTGGTAAACGCTGCGCTGGTTAATTCTGCAGGATGTCTCTGGTTTGTGGGTTCGTAGACAAGCAGACAAGCATCTGACCGTAACCTGGAACCTCCTCGGGTGTTCGGGTGTGGAGTGCCGTCTGGAGCGGCGGCGTGGACAGCAGTCTCAGCCCTGCTGGGGGGCGCCTGCGGGGGCCAGCGCGCGGGGCGGTGGTGCCTGTGGGAGAGGCCCTGGCTGGTGAGGGTGGTGGGTGCCCGAGTGACGGGGGCGTGAGCGCCTCGGCTTCTGGCAGAGGCTTCAGCAGGTCTGCCCGGGGACTCTGTCTGCCCGACGTGTGCCCGTGTGAACGCCACACGCTTCAGAAGGCGGCCGGGCCTGGGAAGGAATGCTTTCTGTCGCGGGGAGGGCGTCTGAGTTAGGAGCAGGCCTGGCGTGCCGTGGAGGACATGCCCGTGGTGGCAGGTGTGCGTCCGTGCATCTGTGGTCTTCCCCTGTTACCTCCTCGCCGTCTGGAGGTGACTCGCCAGGACTTGTCTGGCAGGCTGCTCTTCTCTCTTCGGCACCCTGGCTCGTGACCCCCCGCACGGCTGGCGCGGCCCCAGGCCCCTCCTCCCTGCGATGTTACCCTCAAGGGGTGCCAGCAGCTGCAGTGCCTTGTTCTCCAGCTGTACCCTCACCTCCGTCAGAGCCAGGGAGGACCCCGAAGAGTACTGTTTACGTAGGGAGGAATGGCCAGCATCTCCGGCGTCGGGAGGTAGGAACTGAGAAAGCGGAGACCGGACGGGTTGCTCAGGTGACAGAGCAGTGACATTGTCACACGTCCTGCCTCCTGCAGCAGGCTCCGCAGCACACTCAGGAGACGAGCTGGGGCAAGGAGGTGGTGGCGTTGTGTTGTTGTGAACACAGCTGTGACCCAGTGAACCCCTGGCCACGTCTCCTGGGCTTTACTCCAAGGACCTCGGTCCGAGCCCAGGAGACCTGAACCCGCACGAGCGTCTCCCCGGCTGGGGTGCCTCGACGAGGCTGCGGGTGCCGTGACTTCTGCTTTTCTGGGTTCACCACGCCTGCCTGATGACCCCCCGAGGGCCCTGCGGCTCTTCTGGAACCCCCAGCTGGACTCATGGCGTCACTACCCGTTTTCCTGGAAGGGGGTGGCCAGGGCTGCGCACCCAATTGTTTTGCTTGAGGCGGCTGGATTTTTGTCAAGGGAGGCGTCCAGCTTTTGGTTCTTTACGTCGTTGCTAGAAATGAAGTCAGAAGGTGGATTCTTGCAGCCACGGTTTTGGAGCTGCGTCCCCCCCTTACATGGCCGGGCTGTTCCTGGGAAGGGCGGTCCGCCGAGTGGCCCGGCTCCGAGCGCACGCCCTGGGGGGTCTGCCGCGGGCCCTGCGGCCCGTGGTGCACTTGGAGCTCGCTGTCAGTTTTGAGCTGGTTTCCCTGTGCGCTTGGTCAACGGCTGAGCAGGCCTGGGTACAGGGCGGTTGTGCAATGAGCTCTGCAGAGGTGCCGCGCTGCACCCTCCACGGCCTCCCTGGTGGCGGGTGTCCGTGAGCCCTGCCCCGGGCCCAGGGGGCCCTTGTTCCCATCCCAGCCTGAAAACCCCTTGAACCCCGAGACCCCCCCAGTTGGTACTGTGTGTGGGGCCGTCCCTGCTGGCTCCCTGCTCTTGTCGCAGCTCCTGTCCCGGCACGTGGGCACACAGGTTTGGTGGGGTCCACGGGGACCTCGAGCTAGAGGGCCAGCGGCCAGTCCTGTCCGTGTCCTTGCTCTGGGCGGCCCTGCCGGCACGGATCTCTCTACTTCTTCAGGACCTTGGTGACAGCTTTACGGAAGCATCCTTCCCCAGCCACGCGTCTCGCCCCTGTACGTGGTGGTTACGGGGCAGCGGTTTTCAGTGTGTTTGAAGACTTGTGCAGAGGCCACCACAGTCCATTTTAGAACCTGTTTTGTGTCTAAACAAAAACGATGCCTCAGCAACCACCCTCCCCTGAAACCCTAGCCCCTGTCCTTTGGTCACCAGAATACTTCCTGCCTCCGGGGATTTACCTCACCTGGGGGGTGACCTGCTCCGGGGGTGACCTGCTCCGGGGGTGACCTGCTCCGGGGGTTTCCTGTCACTGGGAGCACACGCGTGGCCTTCTGTGTCTGGCTGCACTCACTGGACGTGACGTTTCCAAGGTCCAGCCCGTGGCGGGTGCAGGTGCATCCCCGCTCCCCGGGCCTGAGCGCGGTGCCCTGGCCTGGACGGGCTGCAGCCTGCTGATCCGCTGGCAGCTGACGGACGTCTGGACGGTTTGCAGGTTTTGGCTGCTGCGGATGGTGCTGCTCTGAGCATTTGTGTCCAGGCCTCGTGCGGACGTGGGTTTTCATTTCTCCCGGACACATGCCTGCGAGGGGAGCGGCCTGGTTCTTGATGGCTCTGGGTTTCACCTGTGGAGGAACGGCTCCCCGCCGCCCAGCGCCTGCACGGTTTTACCTCCCGCTAGCCACCTTCCGGGCTTCCGGTCACATCACGGTCTCCAGGTCTTGTCATCTTCTTTCAAAGGCCTTTCCGCGGGCCGCGTGCCCCCTGCGTTTGGCCCCCTCCTCACCCGCACCTCGCAGCTTCGGCCACTTCTCCCTGGCCACACTCACTCCCCATGGGGCTTATCTGGACTCAGGCCTTGAAGGACTCTGTCCCCTGGGACCCCCAGGTGGCAGGAGGGAGACCCAGGCCTGGGGCTCAGCCCGTGAAGCTCTGCTCCTTCTGCGCCGGGAGAGCCCTGTGCACGAGGCCAGCGCGGTGCGGCGGGGGGAGCTGGCACCAGAGAGCCCGGGGCTGCCGGGTCTCCCGACCAGTGCCGTGTGCACTGTCTCCTCGGTCCCTGGAGCAGGCGCAGGGGTGGGGGATGACTGGGCTGGGCCTCCCTGCGGGCCCCTCGGTGCCCTGCACACTCCTTGCTTGTGCTCTGGACAAACAGCGTGTGCTGCTGGCCTTGGATGTGGTCCGGAATGGGCCCTGCACACCGTGACCTGTATGCAGGCTGCAGGTGTCTCCTGTCCCTCCTCCCGATGGCTGGGGCGCATCGCTGTCCCGCAGCCTCTGAGTGCACCGTGCCCTCGGCCCGCGCTGGCCTCTGGGGTGTTTCCTGTCTCTGTCAGCGCCGGCGCTGCCCAGCGGTGCTCTCCGCTGCGATGCGGGGGGGGGGGTGCTTCCTCCATTTAAGGGGTTTCGCGTGTCTTGACTCCAGTGATGTGAGCATCGCATGTAGGCTTGCTGGGTATTTACACCAGGGCACATCGGTGCCCACTGCCTCTCGGCCTGGAGGACCCTGCGAAGTCACATTCTGGGGGGACACCGCTGAGAAGTGTCCCTCCCTCCGCTTGCGGTCAGGGCTTGCGTCACACGCACCGTCAGCAGGCAGACCCTGTCCCTTGGGGAGCGAGAGGGCAGGCGAGGGGCCGCGTGCCCTGGGTCTGCCTCAGGTGGAGCGCGGGGTTCTGGGGGAGGAGGCCCATGCTGGTTCCGTGACGTGTGGGGTCCGGACTGGATGTTCCCGAGATCGGCCGCAGGCCTGCCTCCCTGGGCATCGCCCGTATGGAGCCCACTGTTTGACCCCGAGCGGGGAGGAGGAAGCTGGGGCGGGGTTGCGGAGGGACCGCAGAGTGACGGCTCCTTGAATGTGGACCCTCCAGCATGGCATCCGTCCCTGCAGGCAGGCGGGTGGGCTCAAGGGTCTCCTCTGGGGAGGTGGGCGGAGTCCAGGAATGGGGTCCACTAGGTGGGGGCATCAGCACAGGGCCAGGGCGCTAGTCAGGGTGGCAGTGGAGGGGTCTGGGCACTGTCTTGGTCGCCTGTCTGTTGCCACTTCTTGGGACGCAGCCTGGCCATCCCCATGTTTCCCTGGGCCCTTCCAACACGGGAAGCTTGAGGAGTTCGGTCGTGGGGGCTGGGGAGGGAGGCGGCAGGGAGAATGGGGCGTGTTCCCCTGGTGAGCGTAGGTGACTTTGACTTCTGTCTTCTGTTGCTACTTCAGGTAACTAGGGCATTTGAGACTCTCCTGCCTCGACCTGCTCCCCAGAGAGGCTGGGGGTAGCAGCTGGCCTCCAGGCTCGAGGCCCAGTTCCTGCCTGGCCCGGCCCGGGAGGGGTGCCCTGTGGCACACTTCCTTCTCTGGGGTGGCGGCCTCTGCCCTGAGGCCCCCTCTCCTCCCCATGCAGTGGAGACAGAACTCTGACCCCTGGGTCCCCTCACCAGGGCCTCCTCCCCTTTTGGGGGAGCAGATGATAGTTCAGCGTGTGTTTGAACCTGTGAAGTGTGCTCACACTGGACTCCCAGCAGGGGCCGGGGCCGGGAGCATTGCTCCAGCTGTGCCCTTGGGCTCCCGGGGACCTGGGATAATCACACGTGCAAGCAGAGACACTGATGAGGAAGCCATCGGGGCTCTGACCTTTAGCCATGAATGACCACAAAGCAGCGGCCCATCCAGCCCCTTGGAAAATGTGGGAGCGACGTGAAAGCCGTCGTGATTTTCAGGTGACGGCAGCGTCCATCCAGAAACGTGATTGTGGAGTGATTCACGTGAATCCAGAGTGGGGGGTCTGGGGTGGCCTGCATGTCGGTCCAGGGAAGGCCAGGCTGCACCCTGAGCCTGCCCCTGGGCTGCCCTTGTTCTGTCCTGCCAGCACGGGAGCTGGGTCTGGGGCTGCACCCCGGGGCCCGGGGGCCCCTCGTTCTCTGCGGCAGAGTGCCTGGGCTCAGACGCCCTTCTCTCCCGCCCCACGTCTCAGGGCCCCCTAACGACTCACAGTTTTTCTAGGAACTAGAGGTTACAACAGGGGGCACGGCCAGGCCTGGCCTCGGTGCAGGGACCCGCCCTCCGTGCTGCTGTGAGGCCACAGGCCGTGGACTGCAGGGACACGCAGTGACAGATATGGATGCTGGAATGTGCCTCTGATCGCATGTTACCCCATTTTGCCTGTTTGTGCATCAGAGAGGCAGGAGTGCCACCCGGCACAGGGGCTGTGGCGGGTGGAGGGGGGTCCCTCACAGGATGAGGTGCTGGTGTTGTCAGGTGGCCCCAGGCACCCCCTCTCAAGGTCTCTGTCCCCTCCTTCCCACCCAAGGCCTCCTTGGGCTGGCAGCCTCGTCCTTACCTGGGTCCAGGGCTGAGCAGTGCCCGGGCTGCCGGGCTGGGCCATCCACTGCCCCCAAGCACGGGCTCCTGGGTCTGGCCGGTGGGGTGGCCTCGCTGGTCGGCCCCTGCCGCTCCGGCCTTGCCCCCTGCTGGGCTTCTGGGACTGTCATCCCATGTGCCTGTACAACCCCCCCCACCCCCCCCCCCGCCCGCCCAGCACCTGGGGCAGTTCGGTCCGGCCTGGATAGGGTACTTTTCCGTGGCTGTGCTTATACTGAAGCTCCTGGGCCCCTCCCCCTGCAGACCGGCTTGTGCGGCGCCTTCCGGGGACCGCTCCCCACGACCAGTGCTGAGCTGCCCCAGCCCACCTTCCCCACCTGAACCAGGGACAGGCTTTGTGCTCCCTGCTGATGTGGCTGTCAGCACGCTCCATGGTCTTGGGGCCCTGTGGGTGCTGCAGGGTGCAGGGGACCCCGCGCATTCCTGGACCTGTCAGAGCATGAGAGGAGGGTCCTACAGCCCCTCTGCTGGTCGGGGAAAGGGCTGCGGGTTCCAGCTTGGGCCCTCTGTGCGTTTTTGTCGCAGGTCGGTGTGCGTGTCCCACAGTTTGCCCACCGGGGACGTGACAGCGGTGCAGCTGTCATCACACTCGTTTGAAAACACGTTCCTCCCGGCCTGTTGGGGCCTTCGGAGCCGCGGCCCTGGTCCCATCTCCGGAGTCCTGGCTTCAGCTCGGACCACGAGTGCCGGAATCCCACCGTCTGTGCCCTCGAGTCTGGCTTACGTTTTCCGCCCCTGCTGCTGTTCGTGTCAGCCCTTCTGTCCCTTCTCGGGGCCCAGTGGGTTTGTGTTGGGTGCGTACCCTGGTTACGGATGCGGTGTGGCTCCTGGACTGAGCCGCTGCGGACGGTCGTCTGCGCCTCGGCTCTCGTGCCCAAGGAGCGTGTGTTTCGTCCAGGCACCGCCCACCCGCTCCAGGCCACACCTGTCTACGCCGGCAGTGCGCAGCACCCACGCGTCGACTGTGGGCGTGCGGCCGAGTCTCCCTGTGCTTGCCGGGCGCGTTTTCTGCCCGCTGCCTTTGGAAGCTAGGCATCAGCAGTGTCCTTTGCTGTGGCACTATGATGACACCGTGGACGGGGTTGCCCTCACCGTCCTGACCACGGCACGCTGCTGTGTCAGTGGGAGTGGCTCCTCTGGGCCTGGTGCGATTCTACTCACTGTCCACTCCCTGGTCAGGCCCACAGGAGGCTGGGACCTCCTAGGAGGGGCATCTCCCTGGCTGGAGTGTACCTGTCATAGTGTCACGCCCTGGAGCATGGTTATGCAGGTGAGACAGGAGCAAGGACGGCCACCTTTGGCTCTAGGACTCTATGTCTCTGCCTCACAGCGGTGTGGACGCCGGGATGGGGCATTTCTGTGTCAGGCTGGTGCCGAGTCCCACATTCGAGGGTCAGTCTGGTGGTATTAGTCTTCAGGAGCGGTGGTGGTGTCCACAGCTCTCCTCCCCCTGCCCCTGCACATGGAAGACCCCGCCCCCGAGTAGGACAGAGAGTGCCTCTGGCAGGTGCGTTCTCTCCTCCGGCCTCTGGATGCCGTGGCCGTCCCCGCTGCTCCTGGGTGTCTGGGATGTTATGTAATGTTATGTAGTCCCACTGAGGGGTGTCATTCCATGGGCCCAGCCGTCGGCACACTCTGTCGGGGGCAGGACTCCAGTGAATTGGCAGCCGTGTTCCCAGAGCTGCAGGAGGAACCTGCCCTGGGAGGGGCCCGGGCCTCCTGGCTGGGGGGGGGCGGGGGACCACGCCCTGTGCTCTGGCCCAGGCCTGCCTGGAAGGGGGCTGTGCCCGCATCCATCTGGCTTGGGGGCTTTCTTTAGCCACCTCCTTCGTTAGTCCCAGGGTGCCGCGGGGGTGCACAGGGCAGATGAGGGAGGACGGGGTCCTGAGCATGACTGGGACGCAGCTGCCTGGCCCCAGCTTGGCTCTCCGCCTTCGGTGGATGCCTGCCCCGTGAGACGTTCCCGTGGACGGTCAGGCTTGGGGGCTCTGACCTTCTGGGCAAACCTGGTCATGTGGAGCGGAGAGCTGGGTTGAATGGTCAGGGCTTTTTTTTTTTTTTCCTGTAATGCTTATTTTGAGAGAGAGAGCGTGCTCAAGTGGAGGAAGGGCAGAGAGAGAATCCCCAGCAGACTCCATACTCTGTGCAGATCCTGACGTGGGACTCGATCCCACAAACCGTGAGACCATGACCTGAGCTGAAATCAAGAGGACGGCTAACCGGCTGAGCCCCCCAGGCGCCCCCGACGGTCAGTGCTGTTGAAACCACTGCGCGGCCTCTTTGAACAGAGCCCGGGGCAGGCGTGCCCTGAGCGGCGGCCGGGTCCAGGTTAGGGGACGCAAGGAGCATCCCGGCCTAGTTTGCCGGCGGGTGCCCTGCAGGTGTGCTCAGGGTCCCAGTCCAGTCCTGGGCCCGGGCCTAGCTGGGCTGCGTCCCTGTGCCTTGCTTTCCCGGCTCTGCAGGTGGCTGCCCAGCACCCGAGTGCTAGGTGTGCTCTTTGCTGTGCTGTAACGTGAGGTGATTTGGAATTTGGCGAAGACAGGTGTCGTTCTGTTAAGAATGACATCTGTCCAAGTGACAAACACATTTGTGGGGCCACGTGTTTTGCTTTTTTCTCCTTCATCACCTTTGGTTTTTCAGATCTTTTGCAACTTCCTGTTTTTGCTGCGAGGCCGTCACCACCCTCACCGTCGCATCCAGGCAGCGCGCACCGTGCACGCCGTCCAGGTGGAGGTGGGAGGCCGGCCGCGCGGGAGGGGGTCGTGCTGTTGATGGCGCCAGCAGGATGTGGGCGAGTGGCAGGACTGACCATCCGGGGGAACCAAAGCAGTGTCCCGGTGGCTGATTCGGGGACCGTCCAGGATGCCAGCAGGTGGGGTCTCGGCTATTTCTGAAGCCCCCGGGGCCCTGTCCTCACCTCCACAGCCCAGACACCCTTGGTGCTGTTGGCGAGGTGTTTGGGGCAGGAGGTGCGGGTTCCCAGGATGCTGGGCGATTGTGCTGCGCTGCCCAGGTCCCACCTTAGCTGGGTGTGTGGGTGTGGACCCAGAGGACTCATTTTTAGGGACTGTTAATAGCATGGTTCCAGTGGCCTTGGGCTTAGTGAGTGTCTCCTCAGAGCTGGGCCCTCGTCCACGGGCTGGAGCCTTGGCCGGGAGCACCAGGGAGCACCCCTGAGCGCTCCCCACACGGGTGCTCCCAGCAGCCCACTCGCCCTGCCTGCCTCTGTGGGGCATTCCCTGAAGTGGCCAGGCACAGCGGCTGAGTGTTGGGGCATCTCAGGGGCCCCTGGGGGAGCCCCTGGGGCCCCTCACGCCCTCCCTTCCCGGTCCCCGTCTCCCGCACCCATCCCTCCAGTCCGTCTGCGATTTGAGGACTGCAGGGCAAATCCCAGGGAGCTGTGGGTAACGGGCGAGCACCCAGAAGGGAGGCTCCTCGGCTGAGGGGAGGAAGCCCCCCGGAGCCTGGGAGGGGCCTGGGGGTTGGGGGAGGCCTTTCAAGAGGGGCGTTCTGGGGGGTGGGGCGCAGGGTCCCAGGAGCCAGCAGGCAGCAGCTGGGGTTTGTCATCTGAGGCTCTTTGCATGTGGTCAGGGCCTCGTCCCCTGAGGCAGGGACTCCTACTCACGCCTTCCTGGGAAGAGGCACAGCCCGCCTGCGGGGCAGAGGGGCCTTACACTGGGGCCGCCTGGCTCATGGCTCACACCCGGGGCACCCAGCTGCCCCGGCCGCCCAGTGGCACAGGAGATGGACTTGAGAGCTGCCCTGGGCCCAGAGGCCACAGGGAGCCCTTGGGCCAGCAGCGGGGCCAGAGCCTGAAGTCTCTGGGGCACGGGGGCCATCTGGAGAAGTGAGGAAGAGGCGGCCTCCGGGGCCCCTACAGGGCGGGAGCAGGGGCAGGAAACGGGGAGACGGCCTGCTTGGGAGGCTGTGTGGCCGGCGTGGGCGGTGTGGCCAGCCCGGTCAGGCGTAGCCTTGGAGTGGCGGAAACTGGGCCCTGTGGGCCAGGAGGCAGCGTGGGCTTGATTGTGTTGGAGCCCCTGCTCCTTCTGTGTACGGAGACCACGGCTCGTGACCCCTCGCCCCGGGGCCCAGTAGGAAGAAGCCGTGAGGTGTGGGTCCCCTCGGGCATGGCCTTGAGTGGAGACCGTTAGCTCCCTCCTGGGCGCGCGCGAAGGGGCCGTCGGGGCTGCCTGCACCCTGTCTGTGTTTTCACTACTGATAAGTGAGTCAGTCCGGAAGGGGAAGAAGGGGGTGCTTAGGGCTGGGCTGGAGGGTGAGGAGCTCCGGGTAGCCCAGAAAGGTGGGCCGAGAGGGTGTAGGGCAGTCCTCTGGGACGAGGTCCCTTGAGGAGCTCCCCCCACGGGACTAGGGATGAAGGTCCTGGAGAGCGTGCTCCCCTGTGTGTCTGCAGTGTAAGAAGGTTCTACCCGGGGAGGTGGGCCTGTGTCCCAGATTCCGGGCCAAAAGCGGTGTCTGGGAGCCTTGAGAACCTTGAGAGGCCAGTTTTCTGTCATGAAAACATCGCCGGGCGCGGCCCAGAAAGGCGCCCTGCAACGCCTCGGCGGCGTCTCGCGGGACGCTTTGCAGCGCCTTGAGTGCCGGCAGCGCAGACAGACCGCGGGCCCGTCCCAGTGTGTTCCGGCAGCCGCCGCGTCGGGAGCCCCCGCTGTGGGGGGCAGCGACCTTGTAGCGCTTAGGGGAGGACCCCCCGCCCCCCCCCGGGATTTAACGTGGCTCCGGCCCTGTGTTCACGGAGGAGAACGGCTCCCGGGTGGGGGCGGCGGACGCGGGCTCTGTGAGCGTCCCCGGGGTCCGGTGGGGGCGCGTGTGCCGGGGCGCGGGGCACGGAGCAGAGGGAGCCGGGCCGGCCCTTCCCTGTCACACACGGGCCGAAGGTCACGTAGGTCCTCCGCAGCAGCACACTCCTGGTCGGGGGCGCACCGGCCCGGACGCTGGCTCGGAGCCGGGCCGTGGGCAGCCGTGGCCCGTGCACTGGGGCCGCTGGTGGAGCAAGAGTGGACCCGCAGCCCAGGCACCCACTGCGCTCGCCCGGCGTGTCGGGCGGCGTTTACAGGTGCTCGCTAGGCTCTCGCAGTTCCGGAGCGTTCTCCTCACACCTGCCAGAAACCTGGGCCCTGTCAGCGGCCACACCCCTCCCCTCCCCCACCCGCAGCCACTGAGCCTTCTGTTTCTGGGAGTTTGCTTCTTCTGGAGGTTTTCTAGCAATGGAATCAGAAGCATGTCCTTTTTGTCTGGCTTCAGGGCTTGTCTGTGATGTCGGGCACGTGGGGGCTTCGCACCCTCCTGTGCCCGGATGCCCTCCCGCCGTGCGCCCCACACCGCGTGTGTCCACACCCCAGCTGGCGGACTCTAGGCTCCCGTTAGCAGTGCCGCTGCGAACACGTGTGTGTGTGTGTGTGTGTGTGTGTGTGTGTGTGTGCCCGCGCGCGCACGCTCTCAAGTAACCTTTTCACCCCTGGGACATGGACCTAGGGGGTCATTGCCGGATCACGTGGTGGCCCTGTCTTGGACGTGGGCAGCTTGCGTCCCCAGCCAGTGGTGCCCAAGGGCTCACTTCCTCCACATCAGAACACACTGTCCCTGGTTTTCATTCTGGCTTCCCGGCGGGCGTGACGTGGCTTCGATTGGCGTCCCCGATGGACTGGCAGTCGCCCTTGCGCTTACTGGGTGTTCGTGTGTGTTCTTTGGCGAAGCGTTCATTCAAATCCTTTCATGTTAAAACAGTTTTCTTTAATTGTTGGGGTTTTCTGCCTGTGTTCTGGGAAGTAGGTTCTTACCGACATGTGGTCCCCGAGCGTCCTCTCCCCGTCAGCACGCTGCCTTCCCACGTCCCCGACGGCGTCCCGGGAAGCACAGACACTTGGCGTTCTGATGAGGTCGGGTTCTCTGGCTTGTCCCTGCACTTCAGTGATTGTGCCTGGGAAGCCGCGGCCCGGTCCGGGGTCGCGGAGATGTCACAGCCTGGGCCTGTCCCCTGCACTGCGGTTGCAGCTCTTCGGTTTGGGTCTTTGCTCTGTCGTGATGTCGTTTTTGTCTGTGTCGCGAGTTAGGATCCCTACTCGGTCGTGCCCGCGCCGTTAGCTGAGAGGCCTGCTTCCCGCCCCGGATGTCTCAGCGCCTTGTTGAAAATGACTCGGCCGTAAAGATGCGGCCCTCGGGTGCGCCCCCTGCGCCCGCACGCCTGCCCTGTGCCGGACCGCGCGTGTGCGGAGGGCGGGGGCTCTGTCGCGGGTGGTGACATGGGGAGTGCGCGTCCTCCGCTCCGCGCTGGTCTTCCAGCCTGTTGGGCGTCTCCCCCACTTGCACAGGGGCCTGGGGACACGGCGCCAGCCGGGCTGCAGCAGGGATGCACCGGACCCGCAGTGGGCTCTGGGCCGTGTCGCCATGTCAACGTGCACGGCCACAGGACCGCTCTCCTTGGGTTTAGGTCCTCTTCGCGTTCTTTCCGCGGTGCTTTACATGGTTCGGCACGAGGCCTGCGCTCATCTGGTTTAACTCCTTCCTGGGCTTCCTGCCCGTGTGTCGGGACCTTGTTTCTTCCGAGCTGGCTTTGGTAGCGCGCCTCCCTGGCCGTGCGTCCTGCGTTCGGGTGTGCAGTCCGCCGGCCCAGGGGCCCTCCGGGTCCCGCACGGGCTGTGTCCGGCTGGCCGGCAGCCACGGTCTCGTTCAGCCCCAGCTGTAGAATTTGTGTCCCCTGTGTGTTCGTTGGTCTAGCTGAATGTTTTCTCAACTTTGTTGATTTTTCAAAGACCCAACGTTTTGGTTTTACTGCTTTCTCTGTTCTCAGTACGGGCTGTGCTCCGGATTAAGTCGCACAGACACCTTTCTTGAAGATCACATTGCCACAGTGGCTCCTGGTGACAGGACCTCGTTCTTTGCCCTCCCCTTCTCTGCTTCTGGCTGACGCCAAGCCATTCTCTGGCGTTTTCCTGAGCAGACACCACTCCGACATGGTGTCCCGGGTCACCTGTGCCGGGCACCCCGGTGGTGGCCCTGACCTGGGGTCCTCTCTCCTGTGCAACGAAGCTTCGGGATAGTCTTCGCCCGTCTGCTGCCTGGGCCCCGGGTGAGGGGCCGTACGCACACGCAGTGACTTTGGGTGCCGTCTGAATAAATGCAGAGCTCCACCCAGGTGCTCCCCCGGGCTCTCTGACATCGCGGGGCGCTGGTCCGCGACTCCAAGAGCCAGCGGGACGCAGCCACCGGCACCCTGGAGCCTGCGATCCTGTCACAGGCTTCATGTGCTCCCGTGGCCTCCCTTCCCTCTGACCACTCGTGACTGACAGGAGGAAGGACCAGTCGGTGCCCAGAAGAGTCTTCAGAAGCGGGGCTGGGAAGAAACGCCCTTCAGTACGCACCCATTTGGCCTCAGGCATGCGGGGTGCGCTCCAGGGGGTGACGCCGTCTTACTGAGCCAGGTCCCGGTGAGCCCCGCTCTCGGGGACGACCCAGTCTGTGTGGAAGATGCCGGTGAGACTGTTTTACAGCTGCGGCTTAGAGGGCTCTAGTCAGATAGACGGAACCCTTGCTGGTTTAAGCAGAAAAGGACATCTTTAAGAACAGGTGGCTCCTGGGATGGGCCGGGAGTCAGGGCCAGTGGGCCCGGGGGAGGGTGGGGCGTGCGTCCCTGGTGCTGGGGGCCCTCGCTGCTGCCGCTGGGCGGAGGCCGAGCGGCGTCCGACAGCCTCTCCTGTCACCGGTGTCCCGGGCTCCGCTGTGCCGGGGGACAGGGCCTGGACAAGGTGACCTGGGCCCCTCCTCTGGGGCGCGGTGCTGGGGGGAGCTGAGAGGCCTCCCCCATTCCTTGTCCCCCCGCCTGAGCACGTTCCGGTGGAGGTTTGAGGTGCCAGGGTCAAGTTCTGGCTGCTGTACGGTCGATCACAGTTACGTGTAAAGTATACGTTCTAACAGCTTGCTGTTGGCAGTCTGAAAACAGACGTTTGAATCGGAGATGCAGGGAAAAAAGAACGAGAGCCCGAAGACGGATCTCCCCAACGTCTGTTTGGTGAGCTGTGTGGTGACGAGCAGTGCTCCCTGCGGGGCGGGGGCGCCCCAGACCGCACCCACGTCGTTTGCCAGCGGCTCGCCGGGGAACGTGGTGTGCTTTTCTTTGAGATTTTCTAAACTGGCATTTGCTAGAATTTTTGTAGCTCCAAGATGGGGGCGAATTGAGCGTGTGTGTGTGTGTGGGTGTGTCTGTGTGTAAATCTAATATGCCCGTGTGTGAACACGTGTTGTAACACAGACTACTTTCCAGTCATCACTCTTGACGTGCAGTTGACCTTTGAACTGCCCAGGGGTCCGGGGCATGGCCCCCCGCACGGTCAGGAAGCCCCGTAAACTTTCCCGCCCCGAGCGTATTGCTAACCGTGCATGTTGACGGAAGCCGTCCCCGCGGCGCGGTGAGTCCGCGCACGCCCGCGTGCCGTGTGTGTTAAACGCAGTGTGTTCTGGCAGTAAATCACGCGAAGGACGGGAACCGTTACTGAGAGAACGGTGAGGGGGACGGGACGGATGCACCGTTCCGCACCGAGCCGAGCGGGAGGAGTCAGCATCGACGTGGGCCCCTGCGCCTCACGCCCGGGGGGCAGGAGCAGCTGCACGTGGATTTAAAGAAACCGATGCTTGGTGAGGTGTAGACTCTTGAGTTTCGTTTCAGGGTAACGAAGGACATAGACATGATGCTGGGTTTAAACGGGGGCGTGCGGCGTCTGCTGGGCCCACAGGTCCCCGCCCCTGGGTCTGCCCCACAGAGGTAGCAGCTTCCCATGGCCTCCTGGGGGTCGTTGCTTCTGGGTTCTGACTTGGGGAGGGGACCACGGCCGGGTGACAAGACCCACGACTGTTTTCACAGGCAGATGCCCCGAAGAAGGAAGGGAGCCCCCCCAGCTCCCGGGCTGCAGGTGCGGAGCCCCCTCCCAGGTTTGCTGTCTGTGTCGTGCGGAGCGTGAGGAGTGCTAGCCGCTCCCTTCGGGCCCCACTTTTCCTGTTTCTGGGCTCGTCCGTGGAGCGCGGCCCCCACGCCCATCTCCGCCAGAGCACGTCTATGCCCTTCCCAGATGGCCCCACCAAGGGGACCAGGGTGATGGTAAGGGGCTTAGATACTGCAGAAGCCGAACCTTGCCTGTTGGGAGACCCACTGCCCACCCTCCAGGCAAAGGGCATTGACGTCCTGGGCACAGGAGGGGTCAGGGGGCGGTATCCCCGAGGAAGGAGGACTCTCCAAGCAGCTGTCCTGCCAGCTGTGCCACTGTGGGCAGGCCTTTCTTCCCATGTGTCACTCAGCTGTGACAGCTCCTGCCCGTGGGCTGGGCCTTGTGGGGCCAGCGCCCCAGCCTTTGGGCATGGTTAGCCAATGGTCCCCAGAGCCAGTTGGGAAGCCTTGACAGGTTTTCCCAGAGACACTGCCTTGGCAGGCCCCAGTGGAGGCTGAGGGGTAGTTTGGCAAACCGTGTGAGGTTGGGAGCTTTGATTTTTGAGGTGGATGTGAAACGTGACGTCGGGAAGTGGCAGGAGTAGATGAACTTGCACTTGTGTGTGGCCAGCTCTCCCGTCCGTGGATGTCAGTAAACCAGCTCCCATATCCCCGGGCATCTGGGGACCAGCTCTCACATCTGGGGACCAGCTCTGATGTCTGTGGTCGTCTGTACCCCGGCTATCACATTCCTGGTGGCTGGATGCATGGAGCACGGGGGCGGTGCCCGGGGTTTGGAGAGTGCCCGGGCTGGGCAGGAGGGCCGGGCCGGGGGCTGCAGCCGCCCTCTTTCCCGTCAGGGTTGCTGATGTCACAGGCTCAGTTCGCTAGTGCTAGGCGGTACGAACCTGAGTTAGTCCTGCCTCTGCTGGCTGCTCACAACTGTTCTTTTCCTTAGAGAACAAATTGCAGATTTGAATATTTTGTGTCTCCATTTCTGAGTTCAGCCTGCAGAGCTCGCCATCCCCCAAGGGAGTCCTCCTGACCTCAGGCCAGTGGACTGTCCCCTGCATGCGGTCCTGCCCCTTGCCTCCCGAGTATGGCCACAGGCTGGTGGCCGGTCTGCCCTGCTCCCCTCCTTCTGAAGGTGCCCAGCCCCAGGCAGGTCCGTGGGGCGCCGGGAGGGCAGACACACAAACGGTCCCTGGGTCCGACGCTCTCCGGCACCCTCATCCCCATCCTGACCCCGCACGAGCTCCCACCGGACCGTCCCGCAGCCTGGGGCACCTCTGCCAGCCCCCACCCAGCTCGTGCCTCGCCCATGGCGCCTGCAGGTAGGAGCTGCCTGCCCTTACCCCGGAGTCGGTATGTGACTGGAGTGCCTCCCTGTGGCTCCCCTCCAGGACAGCGCTGACCTTGTGTCGGCATCTCAGCGGACCCTGTCTGTCCCTGTAGAAAGGAAGCTCTGTGAGGTCAGGGCCTGCCAGGCACCTCACGTTGCTGTCACCAGGGGCTCGCAGACAAAGCCCGGGCTTGGGGACGCATCCTGAGATGTCACCAGGGACTCGCAGACAAAGCCCAGGCTTGGGCACGCATCCTGAGATGTCACCAGGGGCTCGCAGACAAAACACAAGCCTGAGGACGTGTCCTGAGATGTGGGACAGTGAAGGCCTTCGAGATCGACCGTGTCCCCTCTG
Source organism: Mungos mungo (assembly GCA_004023785.1). Classification (NCBI taxonomy): domain Eukaryota; kingdom Metazoa; phylum Chordata; class Mammalia; order Carnivora; family Herpestidae; genus Mungos; species Mungos mungo. The sequence continues at coordinate 1,931 of PISW01010505.1, read as the reverse complement.
CCTTGTTCTCTGTCCTTGACAAGAAAACCCATCAGAGATGACGGGTGGCAGAGGGGACCGCTGACCTGTGGGTGACTTCTTACTATGGTGTGGAGGGGCTGGGGAGGGGGTCAAGACCCCGATTCTGGAAGGCACATCCGAGGAATGCTTTCTGAGAAGTCCGGACGGAGGAGGCTCCTGCCCTGGGTGACACTGGCCCTCACCTCCGCTCTGTCCCTCACCGCACACTCCTTGGCCCTGAGCCCCGATGGCCCAGTTGGCGGTGTGTCTTTGGGGGAGTGGCCTTCCACAGTTCCTACCTGGTGGCCCCAGGGAGGGTACCCTGGGTGTCTTCTTTCCCTGTGGCATGGGTCCCGGGCCTGGCCCTCTGACCTCCAGCTCATCAGGGGCTCAGCTCGTCCTAAGTCTCACACTGCTCCCTGCCTGTACCCATTGAGATGGCGCAGAACCTTCCGGAATGTTTCCATGGGGCTGGTGTCAGACTTGAACAGTATGTAATGCTTAAGGTTGTCTCTATTTTTTTTAGTTTTTATTTTAACATTTATTCATTTTTGAGAGATAGAGAGCGTGAAGGGGAGGAGCAGAGAGAGAGGGAGAGTCAGAATCTGAAGCAGGCTCCAGACTCTGAGCTGTCGGCACGGAACCCGTGAAATCATGCCTGAGCTAAAGTCAGACGTTTAAGCACCTGAGCCCCCCAGGTACCCCTGGCTCTGTGTTTTAAGTGTGCGGTGCTGGGCATGCTGGACCGGGACCCTTCCCAAGTGAGGACCACCGCAGTCCCCTGTCTGGCATGCTGACATTCAGGGACACAGCCAATTGGGTTGGTTCCAGAGTCACAAGAGCGGCAGGAGCCTCCATGTGTGGGAGGGTGGGGGGGGTCTTCCGGGGGGGAGGAGGAGCCACGTGAGGACCTGGGGAGACCCCTCCTCCCCAAGGTGGAGGAGCCACAAGAGGGGAGGATGGGAGGTACAAGGAGCGGGCCAGAGGGGCCAGGCATCAGGATGGAGTGTGTTGGGGGCAGGGGACAGGCGGCTAAGTGTGAGGGCGGTCATTCAGGCGTGGGGAGGAGGGAGAGGGCTGCCAGAACTCAGGGCTGAGGCTCCCGTCCCGTCCTGAGTGTGCGGAGCCGGCTTTGGAAGGGGAGCCCGTGCTCCAGCCGGTTGGGGGGACGTGGTGCTTCAGGAAGGACATCAGGCCGCGAGAAGGGGGAGTGTGTGCAAATGATGGTGGGACCCTTACCCTTTTGATTTCTATGTATTTTTCTATGTACAACATTCCCTAGACCCTCACTTTAGGTTAAGAGTGAGTGGGCGACAGATGGTAATGGTGTGAATTTGGGAATTGGGCAACAGTTTTGTTCAGAGCCCGGCCTGTGAAGCCGCAGCTTTCCCGGCACCTGGGTGCTGGCCGAGGGTCTTGCCCAGCGCAGGGGCCCCTCCCGTGTCCCCCTGCACGTGTCCCCTGCACGCGTCCTGGGTGCTGGCCGAGGGTCTCGCCCAGCGCAGGGGCCCCTCTCGTGTCCCCTGCACGTGTCCCCCAGCACGTGTCCCCCTGCGCCCTGTGCGGCCTGGCTCTGGCTGTTCTCGGGGTGGAGGCGGCCTCCCCGCGGGGGCCCGTGCGGCCGTGCGTGCCCCTGTGCCCGCCCCCCTGTAGTGAGCACGCGTTCACGCCGCGGCGATTAGGCACAGGCATGTTCTTGCTCACGGGTTTTACGGAAACGGTAATTTTCTGTGTTGTAGCGAGCACAGAGCATCCATAGGGTAGGGAAGGCAGCAACTCATCGGTCTGTTTGCAAAGATCATAATCGTGGGTTGCCGTGCTGAATATTTTTAAAATTAGAAGGAATTTTTTTCTCAGGACAGCTATTGAAAAATGAAGTGTTGCGTGGGTGTTGCATAGGAAAGTAGGCAAAACAGGCCCTGAGTTCTCCC